>JAFEMH010004462.1:0-208322 GCA_022495995.1 Adenophora triphylla var. japonica | reverse complement strand
GATGCCTTCGCGGGGAGGTAGCCTATGGGGCCACGCAGCTTGTTCGAATGCCGGCACAATGCCGGGACAGCTTAAATCGAACCGTGTTGCTAACACTCCGGGAGGTTGGAGAGTTCTCGGCTGGGCTTTGAAGCGGTCTGCCTTGATCTCTTGCACGGTATATCGCATTCCTTTCCTTCTTGCTTTGAGCATACTCGGGCATTCAGGAGTCGGGTCCGGCAATACTCGTGGTTTGCTAGTTTTCCTCCGCTGGGCCCGGATCAACCTTCTTGCGTGGAGCTGCGTGCCGAGAGTTAGCGCCTCGCGTTTCTTCCCATGTGAGAATAGCCGGTGCTTGTTTGAACTGCGTGCGGCAGCCTAGGTAAACTTCCATCGGGGAGAGCTTTCTCCTCTCGCTTTATACGAGCGGCGGGTATGTCGAAGGTGAGTACACGGCTTCCCGAACATCTCGCCCGTGTGACTCGGTTGCTTTGCCCAGCTTGATCGTTTCGTAAACGAAAGCCGTAGACCGTGGAATTTCCCGAGTAGTTTGCTCGAGACGAATTTCCATCCTCACTCTTGTTTTTAAATAGACCTTCCTCCCCGAGTTGGCCTTTCAATTTGAGTACGGAAATGATCCGTTCCCATCCTCCTGTGACCCTCGGGAGTCCTGGGTTTTGTTGACTTAATGCCCGGCTTGAAAGAGAATGGTTTCATCGTCTTCGTCGTCGCTTTCACAGAGAACTTGCTTTCCCGGGAAGGTAGCGGCGGGATTCGTCCCGCCGTGTCGTTTCCATCTCCTAGGTCATCGGGACCGTTGACCACCCTCGCTCGGCAGGGGGTTGGATGAGAACAGACGGTAGTCGAGGAAAGTTGCCATGAGCAAAACTTTTGAGGTCTAACCGGTCTAGAGTGGCCTCTAGCTTTCGTCCGAAGCCGCCCGTGACACTTTAAGGGCTTGGTCCCCGTAGGTCTTTCGAGCTTGGTCTTCGCCCCAAAGACGACTTTCTTGAGCGGCTAGTTCCATGAGGGCTTTCCTTGCGAGAGCTGGGCCAGCTTCGTAGGTGCGCATCATCCGGCTAGTGTCCGTAACCGTGATTACATTCAAATCGCCGAATGGCGGAAACACTTGGATTACATTGACGAAGGAAGCCTGACTGGGACATTCCATGCGGCCTTCCTTGATCTCGGTTACCAAGAAGTTTGCCCATATCTCGTTGATTGACCCGGGGTGTTTGACTCCCGCAATGTTGACAGCTTCGTGATCTCGCTCGATCGCCAAGTCTATTAGAGCTAGCTGCCGATCGCGGGATGTTCGAATCCGGGGCCGTGACTACTGGGAGCAGTAATCGAATTGGAGCATGTTGATGCCGAGATGGTCATTTCACATGTCGGAAGCCGACTCGCCTTACGGGGAAGACTTTCACGTATGTTTACGGGGGGTGGGCTGCCTAAGCGTTCCCGAGGGTTGATCCGACTTGTAGCAGGGTGAGGAGCTTGGTATCCTTCGCCGTTGCCCCCTGCCTCGGCGGCGCTTGAGGGTATAAGCTTGACCGACGGCACGGGCCGGTTGCCACCGGGCCTGTACTGGAAGTAGTGATGAGCTCGAGCTCGCTTGGACAGGGCCTCATTTACCATGAGCAGGCAAATACGTCGAGGGTGACCTTGGTATTGCAGATCGACGATAAGGACCTGGATCCTTGGTATCATCGGGATATCTCGGAATAGATGATGTTGACGAAGTCGCCGCCACTTGATCGAGGGATTCTTCGTCGTGTCAACCAAGAACTTCCAATTGTTGGATGAGCCGTTCAGACCGGACGTTGAGCTTGACAATTTCCATGGTATTGGAACCTGTCGTAGAGGGTGACCCGATCGGAAGGGAGTTCCGTCCTCAAAGCCGAGCATGTGAATGCAGAGGTTCCGCCCGCGGTCTGCCACGCCCCGGGACTCGAGAGTCCCGATTCTAAGCCGCCATCTCGATCGCTCAATCCAGGTGTGTAGGGACGTATTGCAAGGCTCGGTTGCGCTTTGCCGGAGCAAAGGCTTAGAAAACATCGTGCTCTTCTTTGAGAAGAGGGCGTGGTGGTAGCTTCCTCATGGAGGACATCCCATACGACTTCCATGCATTCATCCCGAGAATGACGGTGCTTGTTGACCTTTATCACGAAGATTTCTTCGCCTGGAAGGGCCAGAGAATGGGTTTGAAGAATGCTGACAAATCTCTGAGCAGAGACAGGGGGTTTATGTGCCCGCATCATGGCGATGTTCAGCGTTTCCTTCCACCCGCTCCCAAATGTTGGAAACGACAGTTGAACTTGATGTATCGGACCGCTCTGTGGTCCGCCTCGCTCGAGTACGTTTACATAGTTAGCATCTCCTGACTTCCGAGGGATTCTCATGAGATTTGCCCCGAGTAGTCCCTTGGTTGATTCGAAGGGGGTAACCCGGTGCTCGAGTGCGGACACGCTTGGCTACTGTCTCGGCTTCGTTTCCTTCTCATGAGGAAACTATCCCCTGGATGACTTCGAGATCTCCCCGCCGGTTAATGAACTTAACACACCGATGGAGAGTGGAAGGCATGGCTTTCATGTGGTGTAGCCAAGGGCGTCCCAAAAGAGCTGTGAACTCGGATGGAATGTCCATCACATGGAATTTTACTGGCACCATTTGGGTTTCGAACCAAAGTTCCAGAGTCACCGTCCCCAGGATGGGACGAGACGAGCTGTCGTGAGGCCTCGACGCCCGAGCCGACGGACCGTGGCCGCGAGGACCCCGACCCGAACCTACACGTGTTCTGAGCTGGAGCGTCCTCAAACTAACCCCAAATATCCTAATACTTTAAAAACTTTGATTTAACTTCCAAACACTACACCATTAACATACCCATTTCAAAATAACTCTACTCCTTTCTACTATGGAGGAAGAGTTGACCAACTCCGAAAGTAATAAATGATTTTAGTTACAAAAAGATGTCGAATATAAAATAAAACCAAAGTTTATGAATACAAACCCTTTAAAAGAATTATGCCAAAAATACACATTCTACACCAACCTATACATAACCCGACAGTTCCCAAAATACCACTTCTAAACTCCTTTCCGCCCTTACTTGGTCGGTCCACCTGTCTCGGAATCTAAAACAGTAAAGGGAGAGGGGTGAGAATAAATCTCAATGAGCTATTATGCATGCAGCAAGATGCCAAACAAGATGCAACACATAGCATGGTAGCACATAACACATTATGAAAGCGGTAAACACATTACGTTACCTCATTTTACCTTTTCCCGTCTGAACAATAAGTCGTACAACGTGGGAGTAAAACTCCACTCTTTGGTGAATTGCCTCCAACACATTCACCTCTTATAGGACTCATACCCCAGAGATCCATATAAGAAAAGATACCTATAATAGAGTATCCAAAAATAATATATTCCGGTACACCAATCGCAGCCAGTTCTGTAAAGGCTTCTTCATGCTCAATACGCCAAGCACAAACCACACTCGTGGCCACAGAGGAGGGGAGGGTCACGCATGATGGACCTTCAATCACTTATAGAACAAATCAATAATTGATTGACTTCCATCATACCCACCCGAACGCATTCAAGCACATAATAGTTACTTGAATTATAATCCACAAAAAGGGATAATCATATAACAACATACGGTAAAATATACTCATGATTCATCCATACTATAGTGTAACAGTTCATGTAATACACTACGCATAATACCATTAACGAATTTAAATTCAAGTAAGGTATCCATATAAACACATAATCCACACCGGGATACCATATAACAATACCAAATAATCCACAAAGGGGATAAACAATATAGTCACATGGTAAAATATACTCATGTTCAACCAATATCATAGTGCAACAATTAATTAACACACCATGCACAATATAAACAATGTATATGAACTCAAGTAAGGCAAGGAAGTATTATCGATCCATCCTACAAGGTCACTATACAATACTACATAGCTCCTATAAAGGCTCAAGCTCAAATTACCAAGGAGTCACAATTTATAAGAGATCAACTAAGATTGCCAAACAATTTCTGATTCAGACTCAACGTGCTTCCGTAGTTCCATAGTAACCCAAGTAAGGTGCCATTAAGTGATACAATTGTTCTAAGTATAACCTAGGTTAAAAGGATTATTTCGTATCCGAAAGGGTCAGGTTCCAAACTTTATAATGGTTAAGGGTCAAGCTAGGAGGTTACCAGTGAAAATTCAAATAAACGAGAACTAGGCCAAATTCGCTAACTTGGGCGATCAGCCATAACCTCGGGCGACCGCCCAAGAGGGATTTCCAAACACTCCTAATCTCGCTAAGATGGGCGGCCGCTCATCACCACTTGGGCGACCGCCCAAGACCATTTTCAGCACATTTCGAATTTCCAACTTATTTTTACATAGATTAATTTCCCTTAAATCTTTCTTCATTTTAAGAACACCAAGGAGGATTCTAACCTTACATAACTCATCTTAAATCATCCAAACCCAAGATAATATATACTTAGATTATTTACCACTAAATTTCCCACCCATTTCACTATCACATTCTAATTATAAACTTCTTAGTTTAATCAACCCAATAATCATAAACCTAGATTATTCCCACAAGATTTTCAACCCATTTTATCAACTCATTTCAAGTTAATTTTCTAAAATTAACTCAACCCATTTTACTTCCATTTTTCATGATTAACCATCTTAATCCAAATCAACACATTTTCTTACACTCTTAATCATTCCTTATGAACAACAATAACATTCCATAATATTAACTAATTCCCCAACTCCAAGAAGGTTTCCAAGGTATCAAACAACCATTATAATGACAATCTCAACATCAATCATTTATGAGCATACAAAGAAAGGAAGACATAATAACTCACCTTAAAATGGGAGATGGATCATGGATTTCTTTAGCTTGATGAACTCCCCTTGGTCTTCCGATTCCAAAAGTGCTCTCGGATCTAAAAAATGGTGAAGGATTGATCTTGTAGGAGTCTTGGAAGGTAGAGTTTCATCCATGGAAGTTGAGAGTAAAAGGGAAGAATAAGAGGATGAAGAAGGAGGAGGTGGAGTGTAAAGTTGATAAAGGAGATAAAAAGGGGGGGGGCCGGATATGAGAGGAGGGTTTTGGGGGAATTTGTCCCCCACTCAAAAATCCCCTACAACAATTCTTTCATAAATTAAAATAATTCTCCCAACTAACAACATTTTATTTGTCCATTTTATTACCACTCCATTCTATTACTTTATTTATTTCTAATTATTATTTTTCTCCTAGAACCTTATTTATTTCCTTATCCTTTTATCCTAATATAAGAATTTAAAGATATAAAGTAAACATATAAAGTAATCATTAATTTTAAAAGCGTATAATGTTATATTAAAATAGTGCTGTGGTTGTGGTCGTTACACTCACTCCCTTAAAGAAAATTCGTCCCGAATTTGACTTGTCACTTACCTAACCGATCAACCCGCCTAGAGTTACATGTATACCTCAGACTTCAATTCCCAAACAGTCCCTTCAATGTTGTGATTCTTCCCAAAAAAATTTTTTTTTTTTTAATTCCCTTAATAATATGATATTACCACTCAACGACCCAAGCATACTATACAAATATCACTAACCCGAATTTTCACGATCTCAATGAAAATATAAAGGTATTACAACGTATGTCACCAAATACGTTACGATATTACATTTAAAACTTCAATTACTCTACAATTTGCTCCAAGTCAGTCTATAAGCCAAATCACCAACCCTTTCTAAAACTTCAAATGGATTAACAAATTTTGGCGCCAATCTACCTTAGGCCTTGCTTCTCTAACCTCAACCCAACAAATTAGAGATCGATATTTTCTTCCCAAACTATGCCTCATACGGTTTTATCTCAACGTTAGAATGATAACTGCTATCATACGCATCCAACCACTGGTAATCATACGACCTATCGACTACCAAAATCCATTGTACATGCCCGTAGCATATCCTCAACAATACGTAATGATTCCTCAATTTTCACAAGGTTAAACTCAATAACATTCCTACATTCCAAAAGGACCTTCCCAAATGATGTCTATCCAATCCATTTAATACTAGGGTTTTATACAACTAAACGATCCCCTAACATATATGAGGACTTGATCAAAGAATTGCATCACTTATAAACATATACAACGAGTAGAAAATAAAATCAACTTTCTATAAACAAAACAACATACTCCTTTTTACTTCCAAGGTAACCCAATTACAAACCCATCGTTTTAATACTCTTAAGTTCAATCCTAGAACTCTAAGTATTTTAATAAATCTTCTAATGTCAACATTCTATTATCACCATTCAATGTTCCAATCATGTTCAGGACTAGTGACAAATCAATATTCAAATTGAATGGTTGGCCGCCCACAACGGAGCCGATCCAACTCCAACAAAAACCGAGTCTACTGCGACTTCCACATTAATAACTCCACAATTTATCGATTATTTCTGGATCAAAACTTTTAATACAATTAATCACTATAGGGGAACTAGGTTGCTTTTCTACTTGCTTCTGTACAACTTATCTCTTTAGAACACCAAGTCTTTCAAAAATTTACAACATCTTTCAGAATTCCAAAGGATAGATAAAATGAGATCAAATGAGACTCGAATGATTTATTTATTTAAAACTGTCCCATACCAGTTTTAATTAACTAAACCACTCACACTTTTAAGAAATTTTCAAAAGATTGATAAGCTAACAAAGAATACTCGAGTGATTTAATTATCTACAACCGTCCCATACCAGTTGTAGATAGTTAAATTACTCACAGATTTTAGTGTACACAAGAACGGTTCGCTGACCTTATTAAATCAATTATCCCCGAAGGGTACAAATGCTCACACCGAAGTTCAACACACACTTTCAATTGTTAAAACACAATTAAACAATTCTAACATAATATTCTTGTTTGACCTCTATTTATAGTATAGCCACCATTCATAATATTTATACTTAATCAAATTCCCTTATAAGAAAACACAATCTCGCAATACTATTACTATCTCCGATAAATAACACTAAAACAATCATTAAGATTATAACTAGGTAAATCATCCTCAATTCAATAATTCCTCAAGTTGTATTTTCAACACTTTTACTTAATTTGAGTCATCTATTCCCTACCTTTAATATTGGTATTGTACTTAGCAACAACATATTGTAAACATCTAGTTCCCAATCAAATACTATAATTTCTAAATCGTAAAATATAATTGGAACTCACATCGATCAATCATTCCCGAATTTCAATTAAACATTACAGTATACTCTAACTTAACTCTCAATAACCATCAACAAACTCAAAATCCGTATAACGTCAATATCTTTCAAGCATCACACTAATCCCTCATATGATTCACGTAACTAAGTCGACCTATAGTATATAATCATCCTAAAGTATCCTGTCTTCCAATAAGATTCATCCCCATTTTTCCAACTAATGATAATCAATTCTCAAAACGAACCATATACATATATTACCAATTTCAAGTTGATCCTTTAAGTCACCAATAATCGTATCTATTATACTTCTTCGCATTTACCCTATTTACTTCTCCATAACTAATACACAATCCACAATTCAAAACGGTCATACTAGATAGAAATGTTTTCTTAAGTATATCCTTAAAGCAATTTTTTCCACTGAAATTGTAACACTCCGAAAATTCAACTAATAACCATCGGGTATCCTACTAATTTCTAAAATCAGTCATGCAAATTATCAACAAGTGATAACGAATACCTATTGCTTGCAGCTTACTAATTTGAGATCTCTATAACCTTATAATTAACCACCAAGTATCATCTTTTCTAAATATAGTAACAATTTATCCTTACGGAGATTCGCTAAGCTCATTATCTTCTTTATCAAATACTTTCCCAAAATGAATCATCAATTCTATCATTCCAATTAGTGTCCTCTCTCTAGGGATCCGAATACTAAAATTGTACCTTATCTCAATTCAAAGCCTCAATGTCCCGGTATGATACCCGATGAAAACCCAATTTGAAACTCACATGGACAAAGACCACTTAGTCAATTTATAAGGTGATATCACTTTACAAAAATATCTCGATTTCCTATTCACATTAGTAGCAAGAATTCAATCAATCTCTTCTTAGAGAATAAACTTATAGCACATAAGGCAATTATATGTCGCCTCTATAAGGACCCGTACTCATGATATCTTATAAACCATATAATCCCGCTTAGACTATTATTTTCAATACTAGTCTCATATATCTAGTCTCCACTACTGAGACACCAATGTATAATTACTTACGCACGTTATACAACCATAAACCACTCTTAATTAGGCCATACTTTCGACATTTACGCATATATAAGATAATAGCAAATAATGACTTATCCGCCTCAACCACACACGGAGGCAAGTCAAAAATAGATAAGGAGACTCGCTTCTGCGACAGCCTCCTCAAACACAACAACTACTCAAATAATTCGGTTAATATAACGATGATTCACTGATTGGTAATTCGACCAAATCCACCGGCAATACATGCCCACTTAATCACAACTACCATGATCCACAAGAATGATTCGAGGTACTCTCCCATAGGAGTAGAACCTTCAGCACATAAGGCAACTTTTGGCCAATTATGCAAATAAAGATGAAATGTAACGCCACATGAGAACGAATGAACAAGGATTTATAAAAGTATGAACCCTAACTCCCCGAGACAGTAAAATACCTCAATTGATGGTGGAGGAATCTATCTTTCCATAACTCACCTTTGCTTGATTCCTTGGTTGGTCAATATAATTTTCTGTCTTTGAACAATTTCCTGCATTAAACTCTCGACGTAAGTTATCGCACACTCTCACTCGCCTAGACTCTACCCGAGAACTCTAACCGAGCTCGATATTAACCGTGAGGACCCCGACCCGGAACCTACACGTGTTCCGAGCTGGAGCGTCCTCAAACTAACCCCAAATATCCTAAACTTTTTATTTTAAAAACTTTGATTTAACCTTCAAACACTACACCATTAACATACCCATTTCAAAATAACTCTACTCCTTTCTACTATGGAGGAAGAGTTGACCAACTCCGAAAGTAATAAATGATTTTAGTTACAAAAAGATGTCGAATATAAAATAGAACCAAAGTTTATGAATACAAACCCTTTAAAAGAATTATGCCAAAAATACACATTCTACACCAACCTATACATAACCCGACAGTTCCCAAAATACCACTTCTAAACTCCTTTCCGCCCTTACTTGGTCGGTCCACCTGTCTCGGAATCTAAAACAGTAAAGGGAGAGGGGTGAGAATAAATCTCAATGAGCTATTATGCATGCAGCAAGATGCCAAACAAGATGCAACACATAGCATGGTAGCACATAACACATTATGAAAGCGGTAAACACATTACGTTACCTCATTTTACCTTTTCCCGTCGAACAATAAGTCGTACAACGTGGGAGTAAAACTCCACTCTTTCGGGGTGAATTGCCTCCAGCACATTCACCTCTTATAGGACTCATACCCCGTAGATCCATATAAGAAAAGATACCTATAATAGAGTATCCAAAATAATATATTCCCCCTACACCAATCCGCAAAGAGTCTCGTAAAGGCTTCTTCATGCTCAATACAAGCCTAGCATGTACCCCACTCTCGTGGCCACAGGAGGAGGAGGGTCACCGATATGATGGACCTTCAATCACTTATAGAACAAATCAATAATTGATTGACTTCCATCATACCCACCCGAACGCATTCAAGCACATAATAGTTACTTGAATTATAATCCACAAAAAGGGGTAATCATATAACAACATGGTAAAATATACTCATGATTCATCCATACTATAGTGTAACAACCATGTAATACACTATGCATAATACCATTAACGAATTTAAATTCAAGTAAGGTATCCATATAAACACATAATCCACACCGGAATACCATATAACAATACCAAATAATCCACAAAGGGGATAAACAATATAGTCACATGGTAAAATATACTCATGTTCAACCAATATCATAGTGCAACAATTAATTAACACACCATGCACAATATAAACAATGTATATGAACTCAAGTAAGGCAAGGAAGTATTATCGATCCATCCTACAAGGTCACTATACAATACTACATAGCTCCTATAAAGGCTCAAGCTCAAATTACCAAGTGGGAGTCACAATTTATAAGAGATCAACTAAGATTGCCAAACAATTTCTGATTCAGACTCAACGTGCTTCCGTAGTTCCATAGTAACCCAAGTAAGGTGCCATTAAGTGATACAATTGTTCTAAGTATAACCTAGGTTAAAAGGATTATTTCGTATCCGAAAGGGTCAGGTTCCAAACTTTATAATGGTTAAGGGTCAAGCTAGGAGGTTACCAGTGAAAATTCAGCGAAACGGAGAACTAGGCCAAATCTGCCAACTTGGGCGACCGCCCATAACCTCTTGGGCGACCGCCCAAGAGGGATTTCCAAACACCCTAACTTCTGCCAAGATGGGCGGCCGCTCATCACCACTTGGGCGACCGCCCAAGACCATTTTCAGCACATTTCGAATTTCCAACTTATTTTTACATAGATTAATTTCCCTTAAATCTTTCTTCATTTTAAGAACACCAAGGAGGATTCTAACCTTACATAACTCATCTTAAATCATCCAAACCCAAGATAATATATACTTAGATTATTTACCACTAAATTTCCCACCCATTTCACTATCACATTCTAATTATAAACTTCTTAGTTTAATCAACCCAATAATCATAAACCTAGATTATTCCCACAAGATTTTCAACCCATTTTATCAACTCATTTCAAGTTAATTTTCTAAAATTAACTCAACCCATTTTACTTCCATTTTTCATGATTAACCATCTTAATCCAAATCAACACATTTTCTTACACTCTTAATCATTCCTTATGAACAACAATAACATTCCATAATATTTACTAATTCCCCAACTCCAAGAAGGTTTCCAAGGTATCAAACAACCATTATAATGACAATCTCAACATCAATCATTTATGAGCATACAAAGAAAGGAAGACATAATAACTCACCTTAAAATGGGAGATGGATCATGGATTTCTTTAGCTTGATGAACTCCCCTTGGTCTTCCGATTCCAAAAGTGCTCTCGGATCTAAAAAATGGTGAAGGATTGATCTTGTAGGAGTCTTGGAAGGTAGAGTTTCATCCATGGAAGTTGAGAGTAAAAGGGAAGAATAAGAGGATGAAGAAGGAGGAGGTGGAGTGTAAAGTTGATAAAGGAGATAAAAAGGGGGGGGGCCGGATATGAGAGGAGGGTTTTGGGGGAATTTGTCCCCCACTCAAAAATCCCCTACAACAATTCTTTCATAAATTAAAATAATTCTCCCAACTAACAACATTTTATTTGTCCATTTTATTACCACTCCATTCTATTACTTTATTTATTTCTAATTATTATTTTTCTCCTAGAACCTTATTTATTTCCTTATCCTTTTATCCTAATATAAGAATTTAAAGATATAAAGTAAACATATAAAGTAATCATTAATTTTAAAAGCGTATAATGTTATATTAAAATAGTGCCTAGGGTTAGGGTCGTTACACTCACTCCCCCTTAAAGAAAATTCGTCCCGAATTTGACTGTCACTTACCTAACTGATCAACCCGCCTCGGTTACATGTATACCTCAGACTTCAATTCCCAAACAGTCCCTTCAATGTTGTGATTCTTCCCAAAAAAAAAAATTTTTTTTTTTTTAATTCCCTTAATAATATGATATTACCACTCAACGACCCAAGCATACTATACAAATATCACTAACCCGAATTTTCACTATCTCAATGAAAATATAAAGGTATTACAACTTATGTCACCAAATACGTTACGATATTACATTTAAAACTTCAATTACTCTACAATTTGCTCCAAGTCAGTCTATAAGCCAAATCACCAACCCTTTCTAAAACTTCAAATGGATTAACAAATTTTGGCGCCAATCTACCTTAGGCCTTGCTTCTCTAACCTCAACCCAACAAATTAGAGATCGATATTTTCTTCCCAAACTATGCCTCATACGGTTTTATCTCAACGTTAGAATGATAACTGCTATCATACGCATCCAACCACTGGTAATCATACGACCTATCGACTACCAAAATCCATTGTACATGCCCGTAGCATATCCTCAACAATACGTAATGATTCCTCAATTTTCACAAGGTTAAACTCAATAACATTCCTACATTCCAAAAGGACCTTCCCAAATGATGTCTATCCAATCCATTTAATACTAGGGTTTTATACAACTAAACGATCCCCTAACATATATGAGGACTTGATCAAAGAATTGCATCACTTATAAACATATACAACGAGTAGAAAATAAAATCAACTTTCTATAAACAAAACAACATACTCCTTTTTACTTCCAAGGTAACCCAATTACAAACCCATCGTTTTAATACTCTTAAGTTCAATCCTAGAACTCTAAGTATTTTAATAAATCTTCTAATGTCAACATTCTATTATCACCATTCAATGTTCCAATCATGTTCAGGACTAGTGACAAATCAATATTCAAATTGAATGGTTGGCCGCCCACAACGGAGCCGATCCAACTCCAACAAAAACCGAGTCTACTGCGACTTCCACATTAATAACTCCACAATTTATCGATTATTTCTCGGATCAAAACTTTTAATACAATTAATCACTATAGGGGAACTAGGTTGCTTTTCTACTTGCTTCTGTACAACTTATCTCTTTAGAACACCAAGTCTTTCAAAAATTTACAACATCTTTCAGAATTCCAAAGGATAGATAAAATGAGATCAAATGAGACTCGAATGATTTATTTATTTAAAACTGTCCCATACCAGTTTTAATTAACTAAACCACTCACACTTTTAAGAAATTTTCAAAAGATTGATAAGCTAACAAAGAATACTCGAGTGATTTAATTATCTACAACCGTCCCATACCAGTTGTAGATAGTTAAATTACTCACAGATTTTAGTGTACACAAGAACGGTTCGCTGACCTTATTAAATCAATTATCCCCGAAGGGTACAAATGCTCACACCGAAGTTCAACACACACTTTCAATTGTTAAAACACAATTAAACAATTCTAACATAATATTCTTGTTTGACCTCTATTTATAGTATAGCCACCATTCATAATATTTATACTTAATCAAATTCCCTTATAAGAAAACACAATCTCGCAATACTATTACTATCTCCGATAAATAACACTAAAACAATCATTAAGATTATAACTAGGTAAATCATCCTCAATTCAATAATTCCTCAAGTTGTATTTTCAACACTTTTACTTAATTTGAGTCATCTATTCCCTACCTTTAATATTGGTATTGTACTTAGCAACAACATATTGTAAACATCTAGTTCCCAATCAAATACTATAATTTCTAAATCAGAAAATATAATTGGAACTCACATCGATCAATCATTCCCGAATTTCAATTAAACATTACAGTATACTCTAACTTAACTCTCAATAACCATCAACAAACTCAAAATCCGTATAACGTCAATATCTTTCAAGCATCACACTAATCCCTCATATGATTCACGTAACTAAGTCGACCTATAGTATATAATCATCCTAAAGTATCCTGTCTTCCAATAAGATTCATCCCCATTTTCCCAACTAATGATAATCAATTCTCAAAACGAACCATATACATATATTACCAATTTCTGAAGTTGATCCTTTAAGTCACCAATAACTGTATCTATTATACTTCTTCGCATTTACCCTATTTACTTCTCCATAACTAATACACAATCCACAATTCAAAACGGTCATACTAGATAGAAATGTTTTCTTAAGTATATCCTTAAAGCAATTTTTTCCACGGAAATTGTAACACTCCGAAAATTCAACTAATAACCATTGGGTATCCTACTAATTTCTAAAATCAGTCATGCAAATTATCAACAAGTGATAACGAATACCTATTGCTTGCAGTTACTAATTTGAGATCTCTATAACCTTATAATTAACCACCAAGTATCATCTTTTCTAAATATAGTAACAATTTATCCTTACGGAGATTCGCTAAGCTCATTATCTTCTTTATCAAATACTTTCCCAAAATGAATCATCAATTCTATCATTCCAATTAGTGTCCTCTCTCTAGGGATCCGAATACTAAAATTGTACCTTATCTCAATTCAAAGCCTCAATGTCCTGGTATGATACCTGATGAAAACCCAATTTGAAACTCACATGGACAGCACCACTTAGTCAATTTATAAGGTGATATCACTTACAAAAATATCTGATTTCCTATTCACATTAGTAGCAAGAATTCAATCAATCTCTTCTTAGAGAATAAACTTATAGCACATAAGGCAATTATATGTCAGCTCTATAAGGACCCGTACTCATGATATCTTATAAACCATATAATCCCGCTTAGACTATTATTTTCAATACTAGTCTCATATATCTAGTCTCCACTACGAGACACCAATGTATAATTACTTACGCAAGTTATACAACCATAAACCACTCTTAATTAGGCCATACTTTCGACATTTACGCATATATAACATAATAGCAAATAATGACTTATCCGCCTCAACCACACACGGAGGCAAGTCAAACATAGATAAGGAGACTCGCTTCCTGCGACGGCCCTCCTCAAACACAACAACTACTCAAATAATTCGGTTAATATAACGATGATTCACGGATTGGTAATTCGACCAAATCCACCGGCAATACATGCCCACTTAATCACAACTACCATGATCCACAAGAATGATTCGAGGTACTCTCCCATAGGAGTAGAACCTTCAGCACATAAGGCAACTTTTGGCCAATTATGCAAATAAAGATGAAATGTAATGCCACATGAGAACGAATGAACAAGGATTTATAAAAGTATGAACCCTAACTCCTGAGACAGGTAAAATACCTCAATTGATGGTGGAGGAATCTATCTTTCCATAACTCACCTTTCCTTGATTCCTTGGTTGGTCAATATCATTTTCTGTCTTTGAACAATTTCCTGCATTAAACTCTCGACGTAAGTTATCGCACACTCTCACTCAGCTAGACTCTACCCGAGAACTCTAACCGAGCTCTGATACCAACTGTGAGGACCCCGACCCGGAATCTACACGTGTTCCGAGCTGGAGCGTCCTCAAACTAACCCCAAATATCCTAAACTTTTTATTTTAAAAACTTTGATTTAACCTTCAAACACTACACCATTAACATACCCATTTCAAAATAACTCTACTCCTTTCTACTATGGAGGAAGAGTTGACCAACTCCGAAAGTAATAAATGATTTTAGTTACAAAAAGATGTCGAATATAAAATAGAACCAAAGTTTATGAATACAAACCCTTTAAAAGAATTATGCCAAAAATACACATTCTACACCAACCTATACATAACCCGACAGTTCCCAAAATACCACTTCTAAACTCCTTTCCGCCCTTACTTGGTCGGTCCACCTGTCTCGGAATCTAAAACAGTAAAGGGAGAGGGGTGAGAATAAATCTCAATGAGCTATTATGCATGCAAAGAAGATGCCAAACAAGATGCAACACATAGCATGGTAGCACATAACACATTATGAAAGCGGTAAACACATTACGTTACCTCATTTTTACCTTTTCCCGTCTCGAACAATAAGTCGTACAACGTGGGAGTAAAACTCCACTCTTTGGTGAATTGCCTCCAAAGACATTCACCTCTTATAGGACTCATACCCTGAGATCCATATAAGAAAAGATACCTATAATAGAGTATCCAAAATAATATATTCCCCGTACACCAATCGCGGCAGTCTCAGAAGGCTTCTTCATGCTCAATACAGGCCAAGTAGCACAGCCCCACTCGTGGCCACAGAGGAGGGAGGGTCACTTGCATGATGGACCTTCAATCACTTATGTAACAAATCAATAATTGATTGACTTCCATCATACCCACCGAACGCATTCAAGCACATAATAGTTACTTGAATTATAATCCACAAAAAGGGATAATCATATAACAACATGGTAAAATATACTCATGATTCATCCATACTATAGTGTAACAGTTCATGTAATACACTATGCATAATACCATTAACGAATTTAAATTCAAGTAAGGTATCCATATAAACACATAATCCACACCTAATACCATATAACAATACCAAATAATCCACAAAGGGGATAAACAATATAGTCACATGGTAAAATATACTCATGTTCAACCAATATCATAGCGCAACAATTAATTAACACACCATGCACAATATAAACAATGTATATGAACTCAAGTAAGGCAAGGAAGTATTATCGATCCATCCTACAAGGTCACTATACAATACTACATAGCTCCTATAAAGGCTCAAGCTCAAATTACCAAGTGGGAGTCACAATTTATAAGAGATCAACTAAGATTGCCAAACAATTTCTGATTCAGACTCAACGTGCTTCCGTAGTTCCATAGTAACCCAAGTAAGGTGCCATTAAGTGATACAATTGTTCTAAGTATAACCTAGGTTAAAAGGATTATTTCGTATCCGAAAGGGTCAGGTTCCAAACTTTATAATGGTTAAGGGTCAAGCTAGGAGGTTACCGGTGAAAATTCAAATGAAACGGAGAACTAGGCCAACCGCTAACTTGGGCGACCGCCCATAACCTCTTGGGCGACCGCCCAAGAGGGATTTCCAAACACCCTAACTTCTGCCAAGATGGGCGGCCGCTCATCACCACTTGGGCGACCGCCCAAGACCATTTTCAGCACATTTCGAATTTCCAACTTATTTTTACATAGATTAATTTCCCTTAAATCTTTCTTCATTTTAAGAACACCAAGGAGGATTCTAACCTTACATAACTCATCTTAAATCATCCAAACCCAAGATAATATATACTTAGATTATTTACCACTAAATTTCCCACCCATTTCACTATCACATTCTAATTATAAACTTCTTAGTTTAATCAACCCAATAATCATAAACCTAGATTATTCCCACAAGATTTCCAACCCATTTTATCAACTCATTTCAAGTTAATTTTCTAAAATTAACTCAACCCATTTTACTTCCATTTTTTATGATTAACCATCTTAATCCAAATCAACACATTTTCTTACACTCTTAATCATTCCTTATGAACAACAATAACATTCCATAATATTAACTAATTCCCCAACTCCAAGAAGGTTTCCAAGGTATCAAACAACCATTATAATGACAATCTCAACATCAATCATTTATGAGCATACAAAGAAAGGAAGACATAATAACTCACCTTAAAATGGGAGATGGATCATGGATTTCTTTAGCTTGATGAACTCCCCTTGGTCTTCCGATTCCAAAAGTGCTCTCGGATCTAAAAAATGGTGAAGGATTGATCTTGTAGGAGTCTTGGAAGGTAGAGTTTCATCCATGGAAGTTGAGAGTAAAAGGGAAGAAGAAGAGGATGAAGAAGGAGGAGGTGGAGTGTAAAGTTGATAAAGGAGATAAAAAGGGGGGGGGGGGCGGATATGAGAGGAGGGTTTTGGGGGAATTTGTCCCCCACTCAAAAATCCCCTACAACAATTCTTTCATAAATTAAAATAATTCTCTCAACCAACAACATTTTATTTGTTCATTTTATTACCACTCCATTCTATTACTTTATTTATTTCTAATTATTATTTTTCTCCTAGAACCTTATTTATTTCCTTATCCTTTTATCCTAATATAAGAATTTAAAGATATAAAGTAAACATATAAAGTAATCATTAATTTTAAAAGCGTATAATGTTATATTAAAATAGTGCCTAGGGTTAGGGTCGTTACACTTTCATTGATACGGAGGGCTCGCATCATGCTGAGAGGGAGAACATTAACGGCTGACCCGTTATCTACCAATATTCCGGGGAGTGATATGGTGTTGAGTTTGAGAGTGATGTACAGAGCTTCGTTGTGCCCCGAGGCATCTCTCGGTAGGTCTTCATCACAGAACGTGATCATACTGCCATACAAAGGGGAGTCGTAGATCTCGTCTCTATCCGTAGAAGGAAAGTCATCCAGCCATCCGTTCCCTGTCTTCCTCTTGCGAGGTAAAGCCTTTGCTAGAACCTCAGGAGAGTGTTGAGGTTGTTTATGGCGATTGCCGCCCTTGGTTAGCACATTGATCGAGTGCGATTGCCAAGCTGACCTTGATCTTCCTTTACCGGTCCGAGCCTCTAAGCCGGACAAATTGAATCTTGGCCGATCCCGCGGGGGTTAGGCTTCGACCGCGCAAGAAGATTACCAAGATCCGAGGTATTCCTGTCCTGTGGTCTCGACTCGGGTTTCTGGGACTTTTCGGCTTTCCCACCCCCGTTTGCTCTAAAGCATCATGGCCTGGAGGCAAGGAGGATCGGGCCGGAGTACAAAGACGTAGTAGTCGAACCTCCCTAAGGTTCTCCAAGTGTACCTACACCGGTATCCCCAGCCAGATCTTTCTCTCGCTTGCCGTTGAGAGGATTTCTTCTTTGTTTTTTCTCTGAGGATTGCTCCGGACGGTTTCTCGGGACTCGTACCCAGTGCGGCGGGGCCACAAACATCGTAGCCGATGTGGACATTAGAGGAGGATCCAAATGAAAGAGGTGGAGAAACCGGTTCCGTGGCACTCTTCTTGGGCACCCACTCAATGGAATTCACAGCCGTTATTGTTCGGAAAAGGGTTTCCGATCGTATTGGGCCCACGGGGCGCTCCAACTTGCCTTCTTCTATCGTTCGGATTTCGTATCGTAACCCCAAACAGCTTGTCATGGTATGGCCGTGATACCGATGGAAGGCGCAAAGATTTGCTCTTGTCCGCATTGGCTACAGGATTCTTGGGTTTATAATTGGCAACGGGTTTAAGGAGACCTCCTTGATTAACCCTTCCAAAGCATCTTGCTCAGCCGGCATGTCCAACTTGTCGAAGTGTAGCAAGCCGCTTCGAGTAGAATTGTTGCTTTGTGGACTCGGGGTTTCGTTACCCGACCGTTGTCCCCGATGGACGTAGTTGACAGACGTATCTTCTCACGGGGCCGGTGCGGGATTGAATGTAACCGCCGAGCGGTATCTGTATGGCCGTGCGGTAGCCAACTTTTCCTTGAGATCCTTCTCGAACCGTGAGCCCAAGCATTGACCATGGCCCGGAGATCTCGGGAAGAAATTGTGACCGATGAGAGTTCTGGATGGACGGTCTTAAGCAGACTTGAAGATCCGCATGACTGTTCGTCTTTGGAGAGCGGCTCCATGATCTCTGAGAGTTTCCAGCCTCCATCTTTTGCAGAATTCCCAACACTTTCATCCGCTTCGCTCAGTGGTGATTAAGTCCTCGCGACTTGTTTCCCACTCTAAGTTGGATCTCGTACTGCTCCAGAAGATGTTACTAATCTCTTCCAGTGTGGCGATCCGCAGTGCTTGACCCTCGTAAACCATCGTAACGCCGAACTTTTGAGCGTATGCCGGAAGCTGGTCGGCCATTTGCCGGAGGGTTGCTCCTTTGCTCTCATGCCGAGAACGTAGGTGTCGACGTGCGTTTGAGGACATTCGGTTCCGTCGAATCGGTCCATCTCCGGCATTCTCGAACTCGGCAGGGAGAGGCGTGACCATTCTGATCTCGTGGATTTGAGCGTTTCCTCGCTTTCAGCCGCCATGGTGGCTGTGTGTTTCATCCGCTCGACCATCCAGCTAAGGTTGGGTCCAGTGGTGGACTTTGAGGCTCGGCGCCGGGTGCTACCACGTGAGCGGTAATGATTGGAGGTGGAAGGCTTGGTATATGAGAATATACGGGGCCTTTTCTCGAATCAGACGGGGTTTGTCCCTGTTTAGGATTCGTGTATAGGCACCCGGACGAACCCGGAGGGTATTGAGGGATATTGGCATCTGAGATGGTCCAAATATGCGCCGGTGGTATTGAGTGATATGAGTAGCACCGGCCGGCCAAAATGACAGGGTTGCCCCGAGAGGTGGCAACATGGAGCCTAGGTCGGCTGCTTTCCTTGGTTGGAAGGCATCCCGTAAGTTGGCGGGGAGGAACCCGATTGAAGGTTTGGTGAACTGGTTTCGGGAATCGTCATCCTCGACCAGACAAAAGTACCGTCTCGACTGGGGATAGCCGCTATACCACGCTCATTCGTAAGCCGTACCACGAAATTCTCGCCGATCTTCTTTCGCCTCTTGTGAACCTCGCAAGCCCGGATGGCTTCTTCCAATGTCATATCTGGCACCGGTGGCGGGGTCCGTCCCCGTCACGATTTATCGGTGAGCTAGACATGTCGGAAATTCGGGCCGAGGAACCGAGGGAACCGAAGAACTGTCTGACGCTGCCGTTACCGTGATCCTGGCAAGGCGCTGACCCGGAAATCTGAACCACTTTCTGCTCGCTGCAGGGAACGAAAGGAAGGGTTTAGGCTTCGGAAAAGGGGATTTGGCTCAAGGTTTCGGGCTTGTGCAATGTACAGCTTCTGATTAATGTTTACTTAAAGCATGTTTTCTCAGAGTCCTAAACGGTTGGAAAAGAGCGGGTCTTCTTTTTCGCAACTAATCCTAGAGCTCTAATCAGTGGATCTCGTCACTACGCTTATAAGCCCCTCGTTTCCATTGTAGATCATCTTTCTCAGGACGGACTATCCCGAGCGAGGTCTGATAAGGCAAGCGAGTTCCACCGACAAAGGGAAAAGTGAACTTAAGGTTAGCTGATCACGCAAACTTTCAACGTGTGTGACGTACGGGCCACAGTCGAAGTCAACGTCCTTAAGTTAAGGCGGGGATCGTGCCAAAATTTGGGCATGACCTCTCCTGACTCGCTTGTGCGAGAGACCTTAGCTTTTAGCCGTTGGCTAAGTTGTGGCTGGCACGATACATACGGCGAGGTTTGGTGACACGGCGTCACATTGAACCTTCTGCATATTTTTCGCAGAGCTCGCGTCAAAGTCAAGGCCGAAAAGCTCAAGACTTCGGGTCGGAACGACCTTGGTCTCGAACTCTCGAGCTTGACTTGGAGCGGGCCCGGCGTAAAAAACATACACTTAGGCTTTATGACACGAGCTAAGCCAAAACCAACCGGGGTCTTGGACAAAGTGTGACACAAAGAGTGCATGGCTTACACGGGCTAGGATGGGATGTTTGGGACGACCCGTGCGCGCTGGAAGGTGTCTGGATGACCAATCGGAGTGCAACCGATAAGGCCATCCTGGGTTAGGGGTTGTAGTGTGCAGTGCATCGAGGCGCAAGTGCACGTGAAGTGCGGTGTTCCGAGGCAAAGTGCGCGTAGTGTGCGGTCACTAAAATTCTTTTTCGAGTAAAACAGAGATTTTTTTTCAGAATGTGTCTTAAAGAATTTATGATGCACGCTTCAAAGACAAAGATGAAAATCAAACATGAATGGGGATGCACAAACATGGTATGATTTTGAAAAGTTGACAATGTAATGCCCTTGAAACAAAAACCGTTCGAGGTTTAAAGGAACTTACACACACGAAAATGAGGAAGGGTAAACGAAAGTTTGACCCACGGAAGGCTTTTTTAGAAAACAATGGTAGTTTTGAAAAATGTATCTTTTCCCCAGCGGAGTCGCCAACTGAAATTACCCGGGATTTCGCGCGGGCGCGAAACGCGGTTGTCTTTCGCGGGGGGTTGGTGTCTGAGACCTCGCTTCATGGGAAGGAAAAAATGAGGAGTCGCCACGCGGTTTTTGTATTTTGAGCCCAAACGTTGAGAAACGGCTATTGAAAATGGTGTCGTTTTTATTGGTAGCAAAAACTTAGGAAAAGGCTTTGAAAACGGGAATCATTTTTATTGGTAGCAAAAACGAGTAAAAACCTTTTTTTTTGTACCAGAGATTGTTAGGTTCGGAGGTCAAGTTACGTTTCGGGTAGAGTATTACGAGATCGCCCGAAATGCCTCGCATGACGAGTCTTTCTACCTTTCTCGAAATCGTGTGTGTGTGTGTGTGTGTATTTTGAAATGGGGGCTTGAATGACAAGCTTAATCTTGGTTTGAATGTCAAACGTTGATTAGGTGACTTTGTTTGAAAAGACGAGCGTTTGAATGACAAACGTCGGTTTTGAGTTTGAAATGAGCGTTTGCGTGGCAAACGTCGACTTGAAAAGAAAGGTCGAACTCCGGTTTTTTTTGAACCGGGAATGTCATTGTTAACTATTTTTACGGGAAAATGCGTATTAAATGATTTTGAGTGTCAAATGGCGGCTTTTAGTTTGAAGATGAGCGTTGGAGGCCAAACGTTATGTCGCGCGCTTTGAAGAGAGTTCGACGGACGAACTCCGGCTTTGAACCGGGCATTACATTGTTAACGATTTTTACGGAAAATGCGTATTAAATGATATGCAATCAACGAATCGGGTTGCGACTGGACTTTGAAAAGTAAATACTATCACGATCCAAACGGGTCTGACTTGTAAATGACGGTATTTAAAGTGCGGTATCAACGGAATCAAACGATCCAGATTCGTAGAATGACGATCAACGAGGCCAATCGGCTCGGATTTGTAAATGACGATCAACGAGGCCAAACGGCTCGGATTTGTAAATGACAGTAAATTAAATGACGATCAACGGATCGATCGATCCGGAATTGGTAAATGACATAAAAGTAAACGGAACGGGGTCGGAACGCCGTTTAACTCGTGATTACTTCTCTTACGGAAAGAGAAGAGGATCGAGGGGCTAAAACGTATCGGACCCCAGTTAGACGGAGGTGTCTACATTTCGATAACGACGTTCGAAACGGTTGTAGTGATCGGCGCGTAAACCGAGACGGAACGAGAGATTTAGAGAGAGGAGTTATACCTATGGCTAGGGTCGACTCCTTTGGCTCCTGAGGTGTGTACGGACACCTAAAGTGATTCGAAAGGTTGTTTCAAGTAGTAAGGTGCGTATTTGATCGAAACACGAAGGTTTCACGCGAATCGAGACGTAACGGAAGCTCTGGAAGGGGTGAAATCGGTTTGGGCCGCAGGGGTGGTGATTTTTGGGGTAAAAAAGTTCTTCTTTTGGCTTTGACAACCATTTCTATTTATAGGTGAAAAATGCGTAGGAGTCCCAAGGACTTTGCCCGAATCCGTGGGGTTTTTGGGTATTTTGAAATCTGGGGACTTGCCGGCAATTTCAGGAAAGTGCACAGGAGTCCTACCGGACTTCGACCGTATACCAGGGGTATTTTAGTCTTTTCCCTTTGAATTTGATTGAAGGGTGACTAGAGGGAGGTGGCATGCGTGCCAGTGTCCCGCGAGTCACCAAATACGCTGGGATTTTGTCCTGTCCCTGTTTGTCCGCTTTTTTAAAATAACAAAGTCCTTGGAAAATGTTCGAAATGCCCCTGAAAATGCGTGTGGAAAGACATACTTTTACGTGAGATGACACGTGTTAGTACGGTTCGACGCCGGATGCACGGCAGCCCCGGACGCCTCATCGGGCATGGTAACGGGGAGTTTAACGAGTTCCGGTTAACTTGGAGCGGGCCAGTTAACGGATTTCGGTTAACTTTCTGACGGATTTGGACGATCCGGATTTGGGTACTTACAGGTTTACCCGTTATTTATATGTTATTCATGAATGTTTGTGCACAACTATGAGTTCAATTTCTCAGTTATGATTGTGAGGTCACTTTCTCAGTTATTGTGCATAACTGTGTGATAGATTTAACTGTTTTTATTTCATTCTTTTATAGAACAACTGTGAAATCTATTTCACATTTGTTGGTTTGTGCACAACTGTGAGGTCAATTTCTCATTTATGATTGTGAGGTCACTTTCTCAGTTATTATGCATAACTGTGTGATAGATTTAACTGTTTTTATGTCATTCTTTTATAGAACAACTGTGAAATCTATTTCACATTTGTTGGTTTGTGCACAACTGTGATGTCAATTTCTCATTTATGATTGTGAGGTCACTTTCTCAGTTATTGTGCATAACTGTGTGATAGATTTTACTATTTTTATGTCATTCTTTTATAGAACAACGGTGAAATCTATTTCACATTTGTTGGTTTGTGCACAACTGTGAGGTCAATTTCTCAGTTATGATTGTGAGGTCACTTTCTCAGTTATTGTGCATAACCGTGTGATAGATTTAACTGTTTTTATGTCATTCTTTTATAGAACAACTGTGAAATCTATTTCACATTTGTTGGTTTATGCACAACTGTGAGGTCTATTTCTCAGTTATGATTGTGAGGTCACTTTCTCAGTTATTGTGCATAACTGTGCGATAAATTTCACTGTTTTTATGTTATTCTTTTATAGAACAACTGTAAAATCTATTTCACATTTGTTGGTTATGATGTGAATAACTTGTGAAATGTTTTTCACACTTCTAAAACTGTGAGGTCAGTTTCATAGTTATATATGAATGTGAAATGGTTTGGTTTCTGACGTTTCTAAAATGAGAACTGTGAGGTCAATTTCACAGTTAATTTGCTACTTAGTATGTGTGGTTTACCCGTTATTTATCAGTTGTTGATGAATGTTTGTGCACAATTGTGAGGTCAATTTCTCAGTTATGATTGTTGAGTTCATTTTCTCAGTTATTGTGCATAAATGTGAAAATCATTGTACAGTTTTATACTCATGTGTGAACAAATGATAAATGTTTTTCTCAGTTTTTTACAAGTGAAAAATAATTTAATTTTTTTATAAAAATTGAAAATATGATGAGTAAACTTGTTTGATTTGTCTTGGCGATACGATTAAAACAGTGATTTCAGATATTTTTTTTGACTTTTAAATTTTGAGATATTGCATTTTAAAAATTTAAGAGAAAAAAAAGAAAGAGAGAGAAAAGGAGAGAGAAAGAAAGCAGGTAAGGCAAGGAAGCGTCCATGCGAGAGGGGGTATGAGGGGCAATTTGGTCCAAAAAAAATTGAGGGACTTTTTGGCTGTTTTGATAATATTAGTTCTTAAAGGTAGTTTTTATTTGGATGGGGGACTAATTGGTCAAAGCCTCTACATTTTATTATAAAATTTTTAAAATTAATTACAAAATATGGCCAATAGTGTATGGAGTGTGACAAAATTAAGGTACATTTATGAATTTGATCATTTTAGGATTAAAATGCAAAATATTGGATCAAAATGTATGAAATTAATTAAAAACTCACAAATTTCATGTGCCTTACATATGAATGAATAAATTGGTTGGTTTGAAAATTTTAATAGTTTATAAAGGGTCAAATAAATTTGTTTACTCTCTCCATCTTATTTTAAATAGGATTTTTTTTAATTATTTTCGTTTGTTTTATTTCAAATTCGACTATCCAAAATTGCAAAGATTTTATATTTTTATTTTCAATGTAACTCACTTATCGTATCCATAACAATCATTCACTTAATATTTCTCACACTCATTTTCTTTTTTATTTTGCTTTTTATATTAGCAACACTTTCTCACACTAATTCTTTCTCTTAAATTTTCTTAAATGTTGTACCTTAAAAGTTTGTCAAATTTAAGTTGGGACGAAAAAAATATATTTTAAAGGGGGCTACTATTTACTACTTGATGGTGTAAAATACCTCAAAAGAATATATAACAACTTAAATGTAAAAAGTATACTCCTAAACCTAGGCAAATCTAGGCATTTTAGCACACAATTTTCTAGTTTTTTTTGTTTTTTTAAATTGATCCTAAACAGAGGGGAAGGTAGATTTGCCTAACCATTCTAAGGAGCCCAATAGGCACAGGTGTAAGGAGAGGGACTTTCATCTAGGAATTGGTAAGCAGAGGGAGTAAAATGGTGAAGAGACGGAAAACGAGACTCATCAAACAATATATGATAGCTCATGAAAAGTCACTTAGCAAGTAAGTCATAACAAGTATATCTACAGTGATTATTCGGGTAACCCAATAACACACAAGGAGTG
Organism: Adenophora triphylla var. japonica; assembly: GCA_022495995.1. Taxonomy (NCBI): domain Eukaryota; kingdom Viridiplantae; phylum Streptophyta; class Magnoliopsida; order Asterales; family Campanulaceae; genus Adenophora; species Adenophora triphylla. The sequence continues at coordinate 182,391 of JAFEMH010004462.1, read as the reverse complement.
GAGCGAGTTTGTTAATAGTTGTGGAAGGGAAAAGGGGATAACATAAGCACCCGAATACACGAATGTGAGTGTAAGTGGGGTCTCGAGTGTAAATAATTTTGAGAGGAGATTGGTATTTGCGGGATTTATTTGAAAGAATATTGAGTAAATATGTGGCCATTTTAGCGAAGTGATGCCAAAAGGTGGGAAAAAGAGAAGCATGAGCTAATAAGGTAAGCACAATGTTATTAATAGTTCGTATTTTTCGTTTCGCCACACCATTTTAAGGAGGGTTGTGTGGGCAGAATAGGTGAAAAATAAGATCATGACGTTTGCAAAAATCCCAGAATTGCGTATTATCAAATTCTCGACTATCATCATATTGAATGCTTTTTATATCTTGTTCAAATTAGGTGCGAATAAAATTTCGGAATGAAAGAAAAGTAGCATAACATCGAATTTATGAGGCAATAGATATACCCAAAAGAATTTAGAATAATCATCCAATAAAAAAATCATAGTACTAGTAAAACTATACAATGTACAAGATATACACAATATCAATAAGCATCTACTAATATTCTAACAATCTATAATCTATAATCTATATCTATAATCTATCTATAATCTATAATCTATAATAATATAATGGCACAAGTGAATTTGACACACCCCTTTTCCCGCTCAAATTTCATTGTTTTTTGGGTTCCCAAATTGCCCCCGTCTATGTAGCTAACCTATCAGCCAGAGGCCTTTTGTATTCCAAACCGCTCATCTTCTTCTTGAACTGTCTCTCTACTCCCTCTGCGCATCACTGCAAAAATCCATAAGCACCTCTTCCCCAAAACATCCCCTACCTCTTCTTGATCTCTCTATACTCCTTCTCCAGGCGTCACCCTATCTATTGCAGCAACAATCTTCCCTCGCCACCTCCGTCGACCTCCAAACTGGGTAAAATCTCCATCTCTCACAATCGCCGCTTCTATGCACATCTCCCATGCTAATCATTAACAATACAGACTCCATTCGGGTGAATCCCAAACAGCGCAGTCCCATCATCCCCACTTTACTCTGAACACACCCTCTTCTCCAGCAATCGCAGTCGAACATGTTCTCTTTTCATTCTCCAGTAGTTTTGTTACCCGGTATAATATATCTTGTATGAAAAAAATTCATTCTTCATAGTTTTGATTTCTCAAATTAGTGCTATGTTAATCAAAATCAAGGGAGAAAGCAGCAAAAATCTCTCCTTCTAATGTTGAATGTAAACTGTTTGTCAAAATGCCTCAATGAAACATACTTTTATGTTTGCCCCATATTTGAATGTGTATTGGCTATTGATGCCTGCCTTTTCTCCATTTTTATGTTATTTTATTCACACTATTTGTTCCCACTACAACATTTCAAGTAGTATCCCCTTTATCGTTTCTGGTAAACAAACAGGGCCAACATCTAAAGTGTAATTTGCTTATATTCCCTTTATTGTTTCTGGTAAACAGGTTGGTAAAGGGGAGAGAGTAGCTCTCTTGTGCTATGGAACAGCTGTTCAGAGCTGTTTGGCTGCTGCTGCTTTAATTAAACTTTTATAGTTAACAAATGCAGATGCACGCTTCTGATTCGCAGCCTGGCCGAATCGCATGATGCCTTGATCACAGTAGAAGAAGGAATGAAGGAGCCATCTTAGCCGCTTTTGTCTCATCTGCAGTGCGAAACCCTCCGTTGTCGATCGCTGTAGCAGTCCTGATCCCCTGCATCACAATCCATTCTTTCATGCTGGCTGCCGTTGTGCGCCGGAGTTTTGGTCTTTCCTGTCAGTCAATGGGCAGTTCAAATTTGAGTTGTAAGTGCATACTGTCTCGCGAAATTCTGGTACTCTCTAACCCCTCTGAAATAAATTTGAAACTGCAAATATGCTGAAATGATGTTCTAGCTGTTGGGGTTACTATTCGAAGTTTTCAAAATTGTGGGTGATTTATACTTGGTTGTTCATGTGTTTTTGTTGTATATTGCGGTGTCATTCTACTAATGGAAATTCTTTCCTTCTGTTCCTTTAACTTATTTAATCCTTACTGTTGTTTCTTCAGGGGGTTGCGAAGCAACAATTTGGTTAGTTCTCTCTCACCTGATATGTGCCAGCTGACCGACTTGTGGTACTTGTAAGAAGTTATAACTTATTCTAATCATTTCTCACCCTAACAATGTTGATGGACGGAGGGAGTACTTCGTTTCTTTTTGCACATATTGCAAGCTGCTGTATCTTTTACTGGTTATGAATTGCAGTGATGTAAGGAATAATAGCTTGACTGGCACGATTCCTCAGAGCATAGGCAATTGCTCTGCTTTCCAAGTCTTGTATGTTCCTAACACAAAATTACCTTATTATACTTAATAATTCACTTCACAGCTGGTTAAATATGCGGATTTTCTTGTCATTGTTAGGGACTTATCTTACAATAATCTAACGGGGGAAATTCCATTCAACATTGGGTTCTTACAAGTAGCTACCCTGTAAGTCTATTATTTTAGCAGTTTTATATATTCCCAGGAGTCCACATAATTATGATTGAATTTAACAAATCATTTGACATCGGTGCATATTTGATTTTTTGACACAAAGTCTAAGAGAAGAGTCAATTTAATGCCTTGATTCATTATAATATTCCTTTAATTTTCTTGATTTAAGCATGTGAATTAACTTGCTGAACTGGGTTCTGTTTTTGTGAGTCAATTTTTAATTTATTTTTTGATTTTTTATCATTGTTGCTTATGTATGCTATATTTTTAGTTACTTTTTGTGTTCTTTGAATTTAAATGTGTAATTTTGTTGGGTGGATTTAATAATTCAGGGGGGACATTGTTGGAGATAAAGAAGTCATTTAGGGATGTGAACAATGTGCTTTATGACTGGACTGATTCACCATCTTCAGACTATTTTGTGTGGAGAGAGTTACTTGTGATAATGCCACCTTCAATGTTGTTGCACTGTAAGGAAGCTACTCAAATCAACTGTTTTATTGACTACCCTGTAAGTCTATTATTTTAGCATATTTTTATGTTCCATGTAAGCTGTGTGATTAGCAAACTTCACATCACATACTTTATTAACTTTTGCAACTTAAGGTTACTTCTATGTAGGCTCCCATTTTGTCTGAACATACATATTTAGATTTTGGTTATTGCTATTGATAGATGCTTAATGCGTTCAGCCAATAGTTTCAATCTATGGTGGCTCCTATTTTGTTGTTTAGTTTTAAGTCAATTGGTGATGGAAGTTTAATCAGATTTGGTTTTGTGTAAATGATGCTTTTTTTTAACTCTTCAGATTTGGGACACTTTAAAGGGCCACGCGCAGACCAAATTTGCAAATATTGTCTTCCCAAGGAGGTAAGGTATGGATTGTAGAAGATGTCGAGGAATTCACTGCCGATCATGTCCATGGCCCTACAGTAAACCCTACTATCCTACTCTCTTGCATACGTAGAATTGTTTTTTCTGATTCACAAGGGATCGTCAACAACAATGAAGTATTTATATGAAACTTAATGCATGAGTAATAGTGCAAGTTTCTGACAATTATACCTAAAATCTATTGATAATATCTCTTACCTGAAATGCAGATGCGAGGACAAAAAACTTCAGTAAAGTAGAGCTTGAAGGTGTTGCTAAAAGTGCAGTTTCATATGCTTTGAATCGGCAGCTTAGTCTCGACGATTTTACAAAATCGTCAGGTAGATGAAATTCCCTTTATGTAGGTACGATCACAGATGAATCCGAACATAAAAAGAGGGGCTATTGGTGAAATGAGGAAAATGACTACTAAAGAGGGAATAACATCTCTTTGGAAGGGGCTTGGTCCTGCAATGGTCTGAGCATCTGCTTTGTCTGTGTCATAGCTGACAACACATAATGAATTCAAGAGAGTCAAGTTCTGAACATGCTATTTCACTTTCAATATTTATGATGTAATTTCCATAGTTTCTGAAGAGTTCGACTCCTATACCTTCTTTCAGGTCAGCATAAATAGATGATTTTCACTTATTTTTCTTTATCTATTGGGATCATTTATTTTGTTTAATATTGCAATGATATATGTTTTAGTAAGCTGGGCATCTCTTGAACAATGATTTCATCTTCATTTCGTGTAAGCACGACCTTTACCTTTCCAATTTTTTAGTTTTAACAAAATTCACGGGACACAATTTAGCAAGATGTTGCTTTATATAGGTTTTTTGGTACATTCTTTAACCACTGATGAAAGTGTTCTTTTTGGAAATTATTGTCTTAATTATTACTTTTATCTTCATCTATATTTTTACATGACTAATTTGCTTAAAATATTAACTTTTTTTGATATAGTATTTTGCCCGTGCATTTAACGCGCGGGTGTAACCCTAGTTAAGTATAAAATTAACAGGTGCTTTTCAAAGAATTGAATTCAAATGGGCTATCAAAAATAAGAATTGGATAGTATTTGGGAGGTCTCGGGGAAAAGTCCCAAAAAGTTTAAAAAATATTAGGGGGCGTTTGGTTGGTGGTAAAGTGGGGGAATGGAATGCCCAATTCCATTCCCCCCATTCCTTTGCCCTGTTTGGTGTAAGTTTAAAAAAAAAATTCATTTCATTGAAAGGATGAATTCCATCCAGTGAAGGAATTGGGCATTCCTTCCATAAATGGAAGAAATGAGGAATTCCTTAGGGAATGATTTTTTTTTTTATGACCAAAATATCCCCCCAACTCAAACCACCCCTACCCCTGCCTACCCACCCCCAATCCAGCCCCCACCCCACCCCTGCCCTGCCCCACCCCCCACCCCACCCCCGCCCCCACGAATTTTTTTTTTCTGCCTACCCCCCATCCAGCCCTGCCCTACACCCTCACCCCCACGAATTTTTTTTTCTGCCTACCCCCCCATCCAGCCCTGCCCTACCCCCCACCCCCACGAATATTTTTTTTCTGCCTACCCTCCTCACCCTACCCCCCACCCCCACCCCCACGAATTTTTTATTTTTTTTCTACCTACCTACCTACCCTCCCATCCACCTGCCCTACCCCCACCCCCCATTCTCACGAATTTTTTTTTCTCGCCTAACCCCTCCCTCCCCCATCCAGCCCTCGCCCTACCCCCCACCCCACCCCACCCCCCACCCCACCCCCTACCCCCCACGAAAAATATATTTTTACTCATTTTGCATACCCCTACCTACCCCCCACCCCCACCCCCTACCCCCACGAAAAAAATTATTTTTTACTCATTTTGCATATCCCCTACCTACCCCCCACCCCCTCCCCCCAAATTTTTTTTTTTTTTAAAAAAAAGGGTAAATTGGTTATTTTATATACTTTCATTCCATTCCTATAATTTGTATTTTCAAATCAAACATGATTTGCCAAGAAATTGAATGACAATTTCATTTCATTATGTGCCAACCAAACGGAGGGGTTTGACCAGTTTTTTTCCATTTTAATTTCTTAAGGAATTCAATTCCATTGACCATTCCATTCCTTCATTTTTTTTCAACCGAACCAAATGGCCCCTTAGAAGATGCATCTTAATTGATTGATTTTCAATAATTAGTCGGGCTACATTTCATTAAGGTCTGAAAGCCAAAATCTTAAAAAAAAATGAGTTTTTTTTTTTAAGTTTAGAAAAAACGTGTTTTGTTTCTCCCGCTAGTGCCAGTGTAACAAAGTGTCAATACATGTGTAATAAAGTGTCAGTGTAAAAAAATGTCAGTGTTAGTGTAACAAAGTGCCAGTGTAATAAAGTGTCACCGCATATATATTAAGTGTCAGTGTAAAAAGTGTCAGTGTTAGTGAACAAAGTGCCAGTATTAGTGTAACAAAGTGCCAGTATAAAAAGTGTCAGTGTAAAAAAGTGTCAGTTTTAGTGTAACAAAGTGTCAATGTAAAAAAATGCCAATGTTAATGTTATTAAGTGCCAGTATAAAAATAATTTTTTCTATGTTTAAAAAAAATGCATTTTTTAAGCTTAGAAAAAATGCATTTTTTTATTATGCGTGGACATACAAGATTCACGACTCAAAAAAGTAATCTTTAAATAAGTTTTATATAAATGACCCGGTGAATATCAAAATAATAATAAAAAAAAAATACTCCAACAAAATTGAGTGTGAGCCGGCCCCATACCCCTCCATTGACTTGGCTGATATTGCTGCTCGTCTACCGTAGCCAGAGGTTCAAGCCACATAAATTATCTCAACACCCAGGGCAATAAGCCTGGGACAGATATGTCTATCACTGCAGGGAAACCACCGGCGGCGTTCCATTCCTTCTCCCTCCTCAACCCCCGATTCAACTCTCACCTTCCATTACTCTACCCTTCCCCAATTTCCAAACCCTCCCATTTCCCAGTACTCTCTCTCTCTCGCTCTCTCACACACATTGATGCAATTTGTTTGATTTTTTTCGTATGTTTGCATTAGGACTGTTTTGATATTCAATTTCATGGTGATTTATGGTTTTCAGCATATTTATGGGTCTCATGGGCGTCAAAATGGTACTGCGCTTGTGGGTTGTTCTCGTGCCATTGTTTCCATGCAAAGACAAGGTACCTACTCAACTTAATTGAGCTAATTCTTGTCACTAATTACTTTGGGGTAATGGTAATTCATCATTATAACACACACACTTTCCCTGTTTTTGTAGGCTTGTAATATGGTTTTTGATCAGTCAATTTCAGTGAACACTTGCAACATGGGCAGTTAATCAAATAAAGTACCTACTAAACTTAATTGAGCTACCCCTTGTCGTTAATTACCAGGGGGCAATTAGTATCCTTCACACACACACGCGCACACACACACACACACACTCTTTCCCGGTTTTGATTGGTTAATGACATGAGTTTTAATCTGTCAAATTAAAAAAATACTTGCAATCTAGATGGGTTATGTTAGAGTGACAACATGGGTACGACTTTCTTGGATTTCATTAGTTTAGAAGTGTAGGTTTCATCACTTACAGCCTGAACCTTTGGACAATCGGACTACATAGCAATGTGTTTTGCTAATTACATATCCAAAAATGTTCGTATCTCTTCACCCCTCAATATATTCTCATTTGACAAGTCCAACTTTGTTGGAATGATTCTTTACTTGCTTGTACCTTATTGAAGTTGCATTGAAATTATTTTTTTATTTAGAGATGGGATTATTTTTCTGGTACAAACGAAATAGGGAAGTTGGACTTATTTCTTTGGAATGGAGGGAGTACATTTTCTCTATGGCTGCTCTCAAGGAAACATGTATTTTTACCCACATTTTCTCAACATGTCATATGGGCCTTACTGATTATGTCGACAGGGATGATTGATCCTGACCTTCGTTCTGTGCTTCAGCTCGCTACAGATTCTGAACTATATGAGCTGGAAAGGATACTTTTTGGTCCAAGGTGCTAATGACTCCCTTGTTTCTTATTTTTCAGCTCTATAGCTGAAGTACTTTGTCTTCTGATGGTTTTTATTTATTTATAAGCAATTGGCAGTTACTTCAGCCCGTTTTTGAAGTCCATAGCGAAATCATCCGATATTGATTATGTCATGGTTGAAGAAGACCCAGAAGCGAGGGACGATTTTATTGGGATTCTGGAATCAAGATTCTTGTACCTTGCAGCTGATGCTAGATCTACTTTGAGGTTAATGAATTACTTTGCTTATTGCTAGATACCAAAATTTGCACAATAATATGATGTTTCATGCCAACTAATAATTTTTCTGGTTTAACTTGCGCGGTTGATGTAACGTAACACTTCTTTGTAGTCATGTGTGTGACAACTAAGAATGTTACTCCCTCCGTCCCGGAAAGTTTGTCCCACTTTGACTTTCACGGTCAACTCAATGAAATTTGACCACAACATTTTGAAAATCTAGCTATCCTTGCATAATTCTAAATATTGTTATTGCTTCACCATAGAAATACCATCAATAACAATCTTTAGAATTGCATAGGAATAATTATGTTTTCATAAAATTATGGTCAAAGTTTGATTGAGTTAACCATAAAAATCAAAGTGGGATAAACTTTCTGGGACACAGAGGGAATATTTTTTTTCTGATATAATAACCAAGTATTCCCATGAATCCCATCCAAAATGATTACCCTTTAAAAGAAAATTACTATAATCACCTTTAGGAAACATCAGTTTCCATTAAGTACTTGCAATGCTCTACAAGTCTATAACGAGAATAGTAAGGGCACTCATCACAATTGCTACTAAAATTGCTTAGTAGTCAATGCTTGCAAAATTTCGCTCAAAATGAAAAATGACAGTCATCCTTGGATGGAGGGAGTAATGTTTTGGGATATAGCAGAGGGCATCGTGTAATTTGCCTGATTGATTTCTGGTATTAGAGCAGGGGTTGGAGGCCAACTTATAGAAAAGTCTTGCTGGGTGTCAGAAAAGAATTAAGCGTACCTTGTTCAACAAAACTCTCGACTGAAGACCTGGAAGTAGAGATTTTTCTTCATCTATTACAAAATTACTCAAGGTACCATACAGATTTAGTTTAGTAAACTGATTTCATTTCTTTAATTATGTATATGATAGTTAGAATTATTTGATCTATCTTATTTATGGGAGACCTTCAAAGTAAATCTAGTGCATATATATTGTGATAATGTGCATTAGCTTCAGCAGTTGGGACTAATATATGGGGAAATGGGTTGGGATGCTAACTAATAAAAAAAAATATAAAGTATTACTTGATACTAACTAGTCAATAATTGCATCAATGTCCAGTAGAAATGATGAGAACATTATGTAGTGATTTAAGAAGGATATTTGATGATATGATTAAAACACATCGGAATAATACTATAACGATAACTTATCAAAACTATGAAATAAAATACTACAGCGATAAAAGATACCATATTGTGTTTGTTGAAATATGAGAAAAACAGCAATATAAGGTACCATCCGCGGCGTCTAGCGTCGTCATGAGAAACAAAATGAAATGGGTTGATAAAGTTCAACATTAACAATGATGTAGAGCAGGGATATGAGGTACCATCTGTAGTTATTACTGATTCGTTTTTTACTGCAAGAAGATTTAATTGTTATCTCATTATCTACATCCAAATCCATAAGCTTGTCTTTGAACCCATTTGATTGGCCTGAGCAGCTCTCATTTCATCCCCACTAAACCTCAAATACTCATCGTTTCTTGTGGGCCTCTGATTAATTTAATTGCTGTATTTTCCTGCTAACTTTTTCCATTCAATCTCTGCAACACTCTTTCCCACAAGCCATGGTGAGTCTCGTTGTATTCTACTTCGAGACACTTCTTAAAATCCCTAGTAACGATAGCATCTTTCGAAAGTGCTGTCCGAAAAATATTTAGATTGTTATGGGTTCATGGGTTACTTATTCCTACCTTAAGGATGCAAATTACTCCATCCGTCCCAAAAAAACTGTCATGCCTTGACTTTTGTGGTCAAATCCATTGAATGTTGACAAAATATTATTGATTTTTTTTTTTTTTTTATGAAATTCTAAATATTGTTATTGATTGTATTCTCAATGGTGATCTATAACAACTTTTAGATTTTTATGAGATTAATTAGATTTTCAAAATTCTTGGTCGAAGTTTAATCTAGCCGACCATAAAAGTCAAAAGTAAGACAGAGAAGTTTTTTTTTTTGGACAGTGAATATTTATTTCTGGCTATACAAAATTTCAGGCTGCTCTAGGTAATATATAGCAGGTTAAACTTCTTCAAAAATGAGAAGGGACTCTTGTGAAGAGATTTTTTTATGCCTACATCTTCCATGACAGTGTCCAAGCCATAATTATTTTTGAAAGGAGGGGGGTGGGCAAGACCATTTTAACAAAAACTTCAGTAATTAAAAGAGGGCAAAAAGCCAAAAACAATTCTTAATGTATATGTTTTTCTTTACAGAAACGGGGACAAAAATTCATTTATTGCGCTAAGATCTCTGAATTTAGAGTTTTATGACAGTTTACACTATGTTTAATCAAATGGGGGCAGCTCCCCTCAATAGCATAATGGTGGCTCTGCTCTTGTTCCATAGTTTCTCTACTTTGATCTTTCAGATATGCTTCTAGATTTCTATGCGAAGTATATATCATTTAGGTATATAACTTTCACTTGGTACACTCACATAAGCTAGTAAACTAAAGTGTTCTAGACAAGTAATAATCTCACAAGGAACTAATTTTAGTTGATTGTCTCGAAACAATATCACAAATTTCCTAACAATAACTAAATGCAAGTTCCTGTAAAATCCTCTGTTCATCCTGCATGTATATACAAACTAGTAGATTAAAAAAATCCTTAACAAATAATCTGATAAGAAACCACTACCATTGGTTATCTAAACTGAACTTTAAAGTATCCTTAGAGTAACTGAATGCAAATTCTTGTAGTATCCTTTCCGCATCATTCAAGGTTGACACAAATATCAGTTTCAACTGTTTCTATGCTGTGTAGAAGGAAAAGGGTAATATGTTTGGCTTGTTCTGCCATAAGTTGCGTATTCGTAAGAAAGGAATACAATGATTTTTGATGGTGATGGGTTTCCAGTTATTAAATTATTGAGTATGATGATGTTTTTTAATTTGCTTTTTCTTAGACATCGAGCATGCTTGTGTTGCTGCAGATTGGCACCAGTGTGTGTGTGTGGGGTGTTGCTGCTAGACAGCGTGTGCGTTATTGCTGCTAGGCAGCTGTGTGTGTTATTGCTGCTAGACAGCTGTGTGCATGTATGTATATCGTCTTCTTGTGTGTGCTGTGTTTATGCGCAGCCTAAGTGCATGGTCAGGGGGGTTGTGCTGCATGCTTACGTGTAGTTGTATGCGAGTTTCTATTATTGCTGTATTTCTACTTGCTTTGATCTAGGTGATTTGTTTAGAATGTAAATATACACTAATGTTTAGCAGTTAGAAGTTTCAGCTTACTAAGATTATTTCATTTGAAACCTTGTTTCAGTTCAGGATAAGGACTTCTATTTAGTTGCTGCAAATAGGTAGCCATGTAGTGTATATGTGTGTGTATTGTGGTTGTTGGCGCTGTTAGACAGATCTGTGCGTGTACGTTCTTGCTACTAGGCAGCTGTATCTATGTTTCTGTCAACTGCTTATTTCTGCTGTGTCATTTATGCCAACCTAAGTGCATATGCGAGGGCGTTGAGAAGTAGCCTTTCTTCAAGAGACAGGCTATAGATACGTACTGTGGGAAGCTGGTGATCGGTGATCCATAATAGGGCGTTGGGATGTAGCTTTTCTCTATTTTTGAATAAGAGTTGTCAGATGAATTCAAGGGATTTTTGATGGTTTGAAGTTTTATTCCACTAAGATCCTTTCACTAGGAAAGCCTAGGTTCTATTCAAGATCATCCCTGTTCTTAATAGCTTATCATTAATGTTCGTAGACCTTACAAGAGTTTCTTTGCAGGTAGTTGTGTTTTGTGTAAGCTCGCTTCAGAGTTCACAATTATCTCTTTCTTCATTGTGGTAGAGCTCGGTCTATTTAGTTTCAGCTTTGAAGTGGTTGGTGAATATTGGTATTTCAGGAGTCTGGGCCTTCGATTCTGCAGCTTCCTCTTAGAGGATTCGGTAGAGAACCGGATTCTGACATATTGTGAGAATGCGGGTGTTTGCTATTCTATGGTGCACTTGGATAGAGAGAAATTTTAGTATTTTTTAATGGGCAGCTGACATCCAGACACGTGCTTTGTGACAGAGTCATGCTTATTCTTCTTGCTGATTTCTTGAGTTGTGACTTTTTTTTCTTGTTTTCCCGTTGTAGTAATTAAATTCAATTCTACTTCACCTAAAAATTGGGATCCATCATAGCATGAAAGCATGAGATTCTGGTACTAAATTTGTGTCTTGGTTGCTAAGATGCATTTGTTTTTCAATATGACATACTGATGGCTCAACTGACGCCTCTACTGATTTTAACTGGTAGTGGCTGTTAGTTAGAAGTGAATTGTTGTCCCCTTTCATGTTTCAACTATTTGTACAAATATACAAGTTCATTAATGTCCCTCTGTCACTTTGGTAGTATGATGTTTAAAAGTCGAATCACATATTTCAAAAACTCATTGAATTCATTATATTCTTAGTCATACATTTTGATGGTTCAAAGCGGTTGCTAATGATGCAGCGAAGAATCAACTACCTTCCCTAGAGCATCAGCAAGCACTAAATATTCTAATAATCAAGGTAGTCTAGAAATGGGGCTTAGTCGGTGGAAAGTACAAGCTGGTTCAGCTTTAAGGCTTGGGGCTGCAGAGCTCCGCACAATGATTTTGAAGGTTTGATACTTTCAGCTGTTAAGTTTTTCTTATACTTGATTTTCCTTTGTTTGTCTGGCTGTCTGTTGCCTTACTTTTCTCGTTTTCCAATGATCATCCAGTAATTCTGTTTTATTTGACTGATGTTTTCCAGGGTGGCGGGATGTTAACGGTTGCAAAATTGTACGAGTTGGTAAGAGATCAAGCCACGAGATTTGACTTCATTATTGGTTCTTCAGATGCAGGTGTAAGCTATTTTCCATGCTGTGGTAGTTAGGAACGAGATTATCAGGACGTATGTTCTTGGCAGCTGCAAATTATCAGATAAAGAATGAAGTAATTAAGAAGGTACACCGTTGTTTGTGTTGAATTTTAACTGCAAAAATATTGAATGAATTAGCTCCTGACTAGGCTTATACAAATGCAGAAGATGTTTACTTTTATATTATTAGGTTGGAACTTGGAACCAGAACATAAAATTTAGAAATCTCAAACTCGTTATACTATTTGACATGAGAAACAACATCAACATTTATGCTATAAATGTGTATAGTAGAGCATAAATATATTTGCTTTACAGGTCTTACTAACAATCGCCTTATGGCATTAGTTAATAATCCTCTGTAGGATGTGAATCCCACATCCCCAACCCACGTGCTTCCGCACGTGGGGCTCATATTCCCGCATTAGTATAAATACGCATGCGGAATAACTCGTAGACTTTTCCTATATGAGTAACTATATATGTATGTAATATTCCCTTCCGCTACTAACGTAGCGGAATCCATCATAGGATTCCCGTGATTGAACAAGGTCAAAGGGAATTCCATTACCACATCAATGGGAATCATCAAGTAGCTATAGATTGGAGACTATAATAGTGGATTTAGCCATGTGGCCCAATTGAGGGACTACACGTGGCCTGACTAGGATAAAAAGGAGAATTGCGGGACTGGTCCCCACAGGGGACACGCGACATCATTTCACGGATCCGTACAGTCTAACGAATGGGAGTTCGCCAGCTTGTGGTACGGAATATACGTGACCTATCATGTGTGACGTACGGAGCCGCCAAGCTCTGACTCCTATAAATACCTGGCTCATTTGTCGAGGTCAGCTACAGTAACTTGTTAGACTGATACCAACAACTGAAACAATAAGAAAAGCCTTGGCGATTTATTCACTCAGAACAATAGAAATACTAACAATTATTAAGACTCTCGACTCTCTCCTACAACTTTCTTATGAAACACAGACAAAGACCAACAATTAAAGAGACAAACGCTTTCCAGTAGAGACCCCTATTTCCATTTCTTTTTCCATGCCCCTCTATGCCACACCTCTTCACTATTATATAGCTAAGGGATACTTACATTCAGCATCTATTTCAGCCCCCAAATCAATCACTTCCCACTCAAAGCTACAGTTATTTTTTGAATATCCTCTGAAATTATTCTCCCAAAATAAATAACAGCTAACCTTAATTGTCTCCTGATTTCATTCCCTTTCCTTTAGCCTTTTTTCTGTAATATGTTACAATCTGAGGTCTATCATTACCCCCTCCCAAAACATTCACCTTGTCCTCAAGGTGAAATTGAGGAAATGATTCAGCGTCATATCATAATCCTCCCATGTCGCTTCAAAATCAGGTAAATGCTTCCATTTGATTAAGACCTCTAATCCTCCGCCATTACCTTGACCTCTTTGCCGTACTCCTAAAAGCGACTCAGGTTCAACCTCCAGTTCCAAGTCAGAGTTAAGTTGCTTTGGAATCGTAGGAGAAGAAGTAAAAAAGCCATAAGCTCGTCGCAATTGAGAGACATGAAAGACCGGGTGGATTGCCGCGTCATCCGGTAACTCCAGTTTGTAGGCTACTTTCCCAACCCGTTGAAGTACCTTATAGGGTCCATAATATCGGGCTGACAACTTCTCATATCGACGTTTAGCCAATGTGTGTTGTCTGTATGGCTGTAGTTTCAAGAAAATCAAGTCTCCTTCCGTAAACTCCACATCGTGTCTTTTATTATCAGCTTGTGCTTTCATTTTTTGCAGAGCTCTCATCAAATGAAAACGCAAGTCATCCAGAATTGCATCACGCTCTTCTAAGTACTCATCCATTGACGAAACATTAGACGTGCCTTTATCGTAGCGGAGGAGTGCAGGTGGGTCTCTTCCATATAATGCCTTAAAGGGAGTGCATTGAGTGGATGAGTGGAAAGAGGTATTATCCAATACTCTGCCCAGGGTAACCAGCTGGCCCAAGAGCGCGGTTTCTCTGATGCAAAACAATGCAAATATGTCTCAAGGCCTCGATTAACAACCTCAGTTTGTCCGTCTGTTTGTGGATGATACGCGGAACTTCTTTTGAGCACTGTGCCATGCAGCTTGAATAATTCCTTCAAAAAAAGGCTCATAAAAAGATGGATCCACGATCTGAAATCACGGTCTATGGTACACCGTGGAGCTTGACCACCTCTTTGATAAAAATTGCAGCCACTGATTGTGCTGAAAACGGATGGCTCAAACCAATAAAATGAGCATACTTTGTCAATCGATCCACCACCACCAAAATAGTATCAGTTTTGTCAGATTTTGGAAGCCCTTCGATGAAGTCCATGGTGATATCTTCCCACACGTTGGCAGGTACAGGAAGTGGCTGTAAGTGACCCACTGGTGATGCTGCCAAGTACTTGTGTTGTTGACAAACAACGCATTCTTGTACAAATTTGGCTATGTCCTTCCTCGTGCCAACCCAATAAACTTCTGACGCCGCTCTCTCGAAGGTTTTTAATTCCCCGGAATGGCCCCCAATCGGAGAGGAATGGAACTCCTCCATTAATTTGTGCAGTAACTTGGTGCCTTTAGGAATTACTAGTCGATTTTTGTAGTACAACACCCCGTTAACCACAGAAAATCCAACATGCTGCTGCTCGCCATTTTGAATGCCCAATTTTACCTTTGTATGGAACTCGTCCTTGTCAAGGTCTTGCTGCAATATCTCCCAATGCTGCCATTGTGGTACCAACAATGCTAAAAGTTCAGCCTCTGTATCTGGTTTGCGTGATAACGCGTCTACAACTTTATTGCTGGCTCCTCTTCGATACTCGATGTTGAAGTCCTATCCCATCAACTTTGTTAGCCATTTATGATACTCACTGCCCACAACACGTTGTTCCAGCAAAAATTTTAAGCTTTCTTTGTGCGTGCTCTTGTGAATCGCTTGCCTAATGATACACGGTCTCCACTTCCGTAACAAATAAAACTATGGCCATCAACTCCTTCTCATATATTGGTTTTTCTTGAGCTCCTGTGCCAAGTGTGTGGCTGTAAAATGCTATTGGTCGCTGATCTTGCATCAAGACTGCACCAAGACCATATCCTGATGCATCAGTCTCCACAACAAAGGGCTGATTGAAATTCGGCATAGCCAACACCGGAGCAGAAATCATGGCATCCTTGAGTTCTTGAAAGGCAACGTCTGATTTCTTGTTCCATCCGAATTTGTCCTTCTTCAGCTGTTCTGTTAGAGGTAATGATAGACCTCAGATTGTAACATATTACAGAAAAAAGGCTAAAGGAAAGGGAATGAAATCAGGAGACAATTAAGGCTAGCTGTTATTTATTTTGGGAGAATAATTCCAGAGGATATTCAGAAAATAACTGTAGCTTTGAGTGGGAAGTGCTTGATTTGGGGGCTGAAATAGATGCTGAATGTAAGCATCCCTTAGCTCGCGCAAATTCTTTGGTGTAGGCCAATCAACCATGGATTGTATCTTCGTAGGGTCAGCAGCAACCCCATTCCCAGAAATAATATGGCCTAAATAAGCCACCTGATTCTTCCCAAACTCGCATTTCTTTTTGTTGATATACAGATGATGTTGCTGAAGTACTTCTAGAACAGCAATCAAGTGCTCACAATGTGCTTCCTCATTTGGGCTGTACACCAATATGTCATCGAAAAATACTAACACAAATTTGCGTAAGTATGGTCGAAAAATATCATTCATTAGAGACTGAAAAGTAGCCGGTGCGTTAGTTAGACCGAATGGCATAACTAGAAACTCATAGTGGCCATCATGAGTTCTAAACGCGGTTTTGGGTACATCTTCAGGTTTGACTCGTATTTGATGATAGCCAGATTTAAGATCTAACTTAGTAAAAATTTTAGCACCAAATAACTCATCTAGCAGTTCATCAATTACGGGAATAGGATACTTATCTGGAATTGTTGCCTTATTTAGTGCACGATAATCCACGCAAAATCGCCATGAGCCATCCTTCTTTTTTACCAATAAGACAGGGCTAGAAAATGGGCTAATACTTGGTTTGATGATGCCTGCCACTAACATCTCTTTGATCAGTCTTTCAATCTCCGCCTTTTGTATAAATGGGTAGCGGTATGGTCGCACGCTAATTGGTGGAGTACCTTCTTTGAGCATTATGGAATGTTCATGTCCCCGAATAGGTGGGAGTCCTACCGGCTCATCAAACACCTTAGGAAATTTAGTCAATGTAAGTTGTAACCAAGCAGGTGTAGTTGGTTCCTCACCATGTCTCTCCTCCATCCGATTAATTTCCACCAGGAATCTTGATTTTGCTAGTCGTATTGTTTTCATCATCATCTTCAATGATACTAGAGATCGCTCCAACGATGGGTCTATCTGTAAAACTACTTTTTCCTCTCCGATGTGGAAGGTCATCACCTGCGTTTTCCAATTTGTCTGAACCGTATCAAGTTTCTCCAGCCACTGTATTCCCAAGATTATATCAACACTGCCCAACTCCAATGGTAGGAAGTCTTCAATAATTTCTGCTCCTTGTATTTGCACTACAACTCCACGACATATTCCCCTTCCTAGAACTGAACTACCTGTTCCCAAAGTCACCCCATATGCAGCAGTCTCTGTTACTGGAATCTGAAGTTGTGACTTCAGCCTTTGTGAGATAAAGTTGTGCGTAGCTCCGGGGTCAACTAAGATGACCACACCCAAGCCTTTCACCGAGCCTTTTAATTTCAGCGTTTTCGGTGAAGAGATACCAGCAACCGAATTTAAGGAAATTTCTGCCATCTGACCAATTTCTGCCACCTTAGTTTCAGCCCCTATCTCTTCGTTGGGAACCAGGTCTACTCCGTCTTCATCAATCTCGTCACAGACCAACATCACGCGGATTTCTTTGTTCTTGCACTTATGGCCATGAGACCATTTCTCATCACACCTGAAGCATAACCCGCGATCTCTCTTCTTCTGGAGCTCAGAATCTGTGAGACGGCGGACTTCTGCAGTCGACCGTTGTACGGTCGCGGTACCTCCAGCCGCTGTTGCACCTCCTTGTACAGGGGACCTTATTTGCGAGCTATGGTAAGGCTGAGTAGAGGAATACTGGTTTGGGCTTTTATTAGGGCCCTTTTGAGACAAAACCCAATTCTTCTCTTCTATTCGCTGAGCCAACTCCATGGCCCTATTCAAAGTATTAGGCTCCAAAATTCTGAGTTCAGCCTTGATTTCAGGCTTGAGCCCGTTCACAAACTTACCCAGCGATACGTCATCAGGTATTCCTTTGAGTGGGGCTGACATGGCTATAAATTTTCTTCTGTACTCTTGAACAGTGCCATCTTGTGCTAACGCAGCCCATTGTTCCTGCAGTGAGCCTTCCTGACTTGTCCGAAAATGCTTCAGGAGCTTTCTTTTCAAGTGTTCCCACGTAGCAATCGGCATCCTTTGCTCCTCCCACTGAAACCAAGCTAATGCGTCTCCTTCGAAGTTAACCATTGCAGCCTCTAACTTCTCATCCTCTGTGAACTGATTGATAGAAAAATATCTCTCCGACCTGTATATCCATCCATCTGGATCTGTTCCATCAAAAATTGGCATTTCCAATTTTCGACTGCGAAATTCGCTTCGTCCCCCGTACGTCAACGATCTGGAATTTTCCCCTCCACTGTCAGCAGTGTTCTCCTTCATCTTGGCAGCGGATCTGTTCTGGTTGGACTTCTCAATAGCTTGCATCAGTTGGTCGAATTTTCGATTGAGATCCTCCTTGACTGCATCAATGGCTCCCTCGACAGCCTCAATTCGCTGAGTACTGCTCCTAGTCTCCATCTCCCCGGGGCTGCTCTGATACCAATTGTTAGACTGATACCAACAACTGAAATAATAAGAAAAGCCTTGGCGATTTATTCACTCAGAACAATAGAAATACCAGCAATTATTAAGACTCTCGACTCTCTCCTACAACTTTCTTATGAAACACAGACAAAGACCAACAATTAAAGAGACAGACGCTTTCCTGTAGAGACCCCTGTTTCCATTTCTTTTTCCATGCCCCTCTATGCCACACCTCTTCACTATTATATAGCTAAGGGATGCTTACATTCAGCATCTATTTCAGCCCCCAAATCAAGCACTTCCCACTCAAAGCTACAGTTATTTTCTGAATATCCTCTGGAATTATTCTCCCAAAATAAATAACAGCTAGCCTTAATTGTCTCCTGATTTCATTCCCTTTCCTTTAGCCTTTTTTCTGTAATATGTTACAATCTGAGGTCTATCATAATTCACGTGCTAAGTTGCTCCCGCAATACTTGTATTGTGAAAAATGATTTAAAGATGATGACCAAGCATGCATTTAAGCTGAAGTCTACATAAGTTGAACAAGGAACAGAGATACACAGAACTGCTGCCTTAGAGTATCAGTAACAAGTACCTTTTGTAATGTTCACATTCTGTTGAACAAAGTTCTGGACAGGATGATTGTGCAAAATAATATCTCATACTAGTCTACTTGTAAATTCTTCTCTTTAATCTAATATATCTCTTTTCTTTTCTTATCAGAAGAAAAAATAAAATAAAAAAATTGCATGCTAGTCTAGAGAGAACTGCTGCAGAATTCATTTAATACGATGAAGACGGGGCATTTGACTCATTACGTGCATGATATTGATCAGATTTTTCTCTCAAATCATTGTTCCTCTGCCTTGTCAGGCATAGTATCATCTCTAGATTATCTAGGATGCAAATGGTTAAAATTGTATTAATGTCATTGGCAATACATCAAGCTGGTTTAGTAGCCCTATTTGCATCTCATTAGAGTTTTGTAGTACTCCCTCTGTCCCAAAATGAATGTCCAATTTTTTTTTTTCAATTTTGCTCTTGATCAAGAGCAAATTTAATTTTTTTTTTGGACATTCATTTTTGGGATGGAGGAATTAGATTATTGATAGGTTCTACTATAAGTGATGGTTGTGCTAGTCCTGAACATAGAGAATGGTCGGTGCTAATAATTTTCAGGGACTTTTATTCAGTTTTAAATATTCAATTTTCAGGGTGGACACTTAGCAGCTATTAACCTGGAGTCCCGGGCAGCCTTGCTTGCAGCAAAACAGGTGAATGAGTATTTTTTTATTCAAGTTGTAATAGTCTCCTTTTGATGAATTACATGGGTTCTCCCTGCATGTCTACTCCCTCATGTCTAAAGGTCGCGTACTCTAATGTTTCATGAACTCGGGTGCAGGTACTTGTCCCTAAATTGGAATCAACATAGGATTCTTGAAATTGTCTAAAAGATCCAGTATAAGGCTGTAAACCTGGACCAGGCCTATGGATGTATATTCTAGAATCCATGTACAATAGTTTAGCTATATATGATGGATATGAAATGGAAATTAGTGAAAATAATAAAATCCTAAAATGTTGGATTTCTATTTTAAAAAAGTGACAGTTAAATAGCCCCATATTTAAAAGCTTCAAAGACGTGGTAGAAAATTTTGAGCTGGAGTGTTGAATTACCACCTGAAGAGCGAATTGTTCAGAGATCTATCGCCTTGTACTTCCCCTTTTTACGTCCCCACGCCCCCGTGTGGCAAGATGGGGCCACTTTGCCACCCACGGCTACTAAATCACCGCTTATAAGTAGTAGCACTCTCCGTAATAGAGCTATTAGATAAAGACTATCCTTCACGATACGCAGTATAACTTACAAGTAAACCAGATCAAAGTAGACTTTTGGCTCAAAGCCTATAGAATATTATTTTTTATTTTCACAAATTTCTTAGGAAGATAAAGATAAACGTATTCGGTGCAATAGTCTTCTAGCGACCCTCCTAAGAATAAAAGATAGGCATTCCCGATTCGCGTCATTATGCTCAATAAAAGGCCCCGAAATAGATTCCATAGCTATGTTCCTGATTATCATGTGGGAGACAGTTCTGGCGAGAGAATTGAGGAGGCCATGGAAAATATGGGCATTTCCTGTCTCTTTCATAATTTAGAGTTCACCCCTTCTAGCTGAGTAGCTTGTTCTGTAGACTGACTCCTGTGGTTGATTACATAACTAGATGGCACCATCTCAGAAGTAACACATCTTTTTACCCTTTCTAGTATATCCGGCTGATTATCTACTTAATATCCCCTGCATAATGAATTGGAAACCAAAGCTATAGAGTATGCAAAGAATACATATACAAGGAACACAAGATACACACATACGAATACCAGCGATCAATGAACTTGGATAGGCAGCTGATTTCATCTAGAAGTCCAAGTTAGATTCACTTCTCGGTCTCTCTTAAAGTCTTTCATTCGGGCTAAAAATCCATTTCTCTTTCTCTTTTTCTTTACGTGATTTCATCTAGAAGTCCAAAGTTCCTTAAAAAGCTTTTGCATGGTCTTTAGTGCTTAATCGTTTGAACACAAATGATCTTCGACAACGGCGATGCCCACACAAGGCCTTTTCCCCGAATATTTGCGTGTTGTGCTATGATCAAAGCGAATCTCATGATCACCTCTCCTCGCATTGTTTTGTTGCTTGGAGACTCTAGTGTGAGTTATTCTCTATATTGAGGGAGAGCTTGAGTTTCCCTTCTACAGTAGATGATTTCCTTCAAATCGATTTTGGGGATTTGGAACCCAAATGAGTGGATTTGTCAGGTTGGTGATGCGAATGTTCTGTTGTTGCAGAAGAAGATTACTACTTGTACTACTTCAGCCCCATAGGGAGGCCTTGTACTACTTCAGTGCCGTAGGGCCTTGTACTACTTCAGCGCTGTAGCGCCTTGTACGCTTTGGGATTGTTCTTGGCAGGAGTTACATGAAGAAGAAATTGGGGTTGGTTCGGTTGATTGCTTAGGTGTTTTGGTTTTGGGCCGCTGGGCTCAAGAAGTCTAGTGGAGGTTCAAGTACGAACAGTGGTTGCACGAAAGTGTTGCTTGGTGGGTTACATTTTCATGGTTAGGGCGGTGGGTTACATTTTCATGTTTAGGGCTTTGGAATGGTGGAGAGAGGATTGAGCTTGACTGAAGGAGATAGAGAAGAGGGTTGCGATGGCAGTTATGGATGACATGGGTGTGGGTAAAGTTGGGAGGCTGGGTGATTTCATAGTGGTCGGTTGTTGGGGTTAGAGCTGGGACTAAGTGGCCTGGTGGGTTTTTGGGGGAGAAGGTTGTGGGAGTATTTGGGAGGAAAGTTAAAGTGAATTTGGGGAAAATCCTTGATGGATTTGGAAGTGACTTGGATGCTAGCTGTAGTGGTAGTGTGCTATGCATGCTAATCTGTGGAGTGTCTGGTAGAGAGAAATTCCAGACTCTGAGGGATCAGGCACTGCTTTTGTGACTTATGCGGGGAAATACTGTCTTGCCTTTGCTTTGTTTGGGCTGGTTTTACCAGTTTGATCCGATGTGAATGAAACTACTTGATAGATGGTAAGCAACAAGATTAAAGGTCATATATATCTGATATGGAGGAGATTTTTGGCTTGTTTGAGTGTCTATGGGGGTGATGTTTGCAATGGTAATGAGCTTGCAAACTAGACGAGATGAGGAACTTGGATAAGTTGTCCGATGACCTGTTGTCTTTGCCAACAATAGTCATCAATTAGTATGAATTACTCTTTGTCAACGCATACTGACTTCTTTAACAACTCTTTTCTCTCCTTTTTAATTTTCTTGGCCACCCGTCCATCACCTATGTTCTCTGTGGAAAGCGACATAAGTCACCAATATTTATTACACAAACATCATTATATTGGAAAACTCAGATCCGAAACATAGAAAACATAAAGCACGCCATGGATGTCTATTATTTTGCTTTAACTTTTTTCCTGCAATTTTTATTGTGTTTGATGTAATCTTGAAGCTTATTTGTGAGTTTCTCTCTCTCTCTCTCTATATATATATATATATATAGTTCTTATAAAGTCTAAATCAAATGTGATTCAAACAATCAACTATTGATGTGCCGTTCTACCTTATATACATATTATTTATATATATATATATATATATATATATATACATATATATATATATATATATATATATATATATATGTATATAAATATATATATATATATATATAAATAATATGTATATAAGGTAGAACGGCACATCAATAGTTGATTGTTTGAATCACATTTGATTTAGATTTTATAAGAACGCATTGTCAATTTAAGGTTTCGTTTTCCATGATACAATTTCTTATTGCATTAAATTTTTACAGGGTCTTGCTGGTGCTGCATCACGTTATTTGGGGATTAGGAGCATGGCGGTGTTACTAGGTCCAATGTATTAATCCCCAACACTAAACACATCATTTCCCAGTTTATATGTTTTTTTCTTTTTTGTGATCTATTTTGTTCTGTTTGCCGTTGCTTATCAGGATGCCATGGTCCTTTCTTATTCGAAGCTCGTTCTAGCATATATTAATATATTTTTCTTCCAATCACGTTCTCTGTTTCATCCTCCTCTTGCTTCAGCCTCAGTCGCTCTATAACAGTAAATTTTTTTGTAACCTGGCATTTCCTTGGGTAGTAGAAGATTCCAAAGAGCCTTTAGATATATCAAAGTAATGAGAAAAATATAGGTGGAATGAAAAAAATCACCTCTATATACCCGAAGGCTCTAGCAACGGTTAAGTTGCTCCTTTGGTGACCATAAGGTCACGGGTTCGAACCTTGGCGAACAGCCTCTTGGCAATTGTCAGGGGAAGGCTCTAGCAAATGGTTCCCTCTCCCGACCCCCGCAAGGCGGGGAGCGCTTGGCGCACCGGGGTTTGCCCTTTTTTTTTATATACCCGAAGGCAATAAGTTGGAGTTATATTTGTTTTATCTGTCCAAAGTGAGTGTCCATTTTGCGATATCATTTGAATGCTATTTCCACAAACACATACAATTTTCCACATTTGCTCCTAATCTTACTTGAGGGCAATTCTGCTAGACTGTGGAATGATAATCAATACTCCCTCCGTGTCCGTCCCATAGTAATATACAAAAAGACCTCTTTTGGTCGTTCCAAAGTAATCAGCAAAGTCCCAAAAAGAAAATGGGACCCACTTTTTCATACTCACAACAAATACCCACTTCACTTTCTCTCTCCTATCCAACCATCTACACTCACATCACATCATCTTTTACACTTTTCTCCTTAATTCTTGCAAGTAAATTTGCGCATATTTCTCTGGGACGGAGGGAGTACGTTTTATTGGCAATGGTCATGTGCAGTCTATCCAGAATTATGTGCAAATAGTTTAGAAAGAATGATAGATGATTTACTTTTTCTCTGAGACACCCTTTAGCCAAGCCATCTGTCAGAAAAGTTCTTTCTTGTCCGCTCTTCGTGTTTGAGTCGTGTATTCCCCCTAAGAGATATTCTGCTATGTATATCCATTTAAGATGGGGAAGTTGGGGATGATATTAATGAGCAGGAGGAAAGTTGCCTGAAGTGGAGAAGTGCGTCTGGTCTGTTACGTGATGGGCTGGGTGAAATAGATAACTGCCCTTGGAGTGTTACGTTACATGATTGTCATGCATCTCGTAAGTTGAAAGGAAACTTCTAAAGAATGCTCAATTTTATGTGTAGTTAGACTTAAATAGGTTATTAATGAAGCCATAAAAGTAGTCCCAATAGGAGCTACAATAAGAAAACTTCTTGAGAGTTGAAATAGTGAAACTATTAAAAACTTGATTCATTAATTTGCACAACTTAGGATAGAAGTATGTTAATATCAATATCAACAACGGTAAATGAGCAGGGGTAGACGAAAACAATATGGCAATCAGAAATTATTGCAGATATGAGTCACTTTGGGTTGAGTGATGGCCTTGCTTTGGATTATTAATGGTAAAAATATACATTATTCTGTTGATGTTCTTGAATACCCTTAGATGCTGGCAGTACATGATCAGATAAGAAATGAATCCACCAACTACTCTTCCAAATCCCGTGATTGCGAAAGGGCACAAACCACATCTTCTTCTGTTTCTTTCTGCATATTCCTACATCAGTTGTTTAATGCAGTGTAAATTTTGACTCAGTTGCACAATACCAATTCTAGTGCCTCGTTTGTCCAAATTTTGGAAGAAACATTTGATTTGCTATTTTCAGTATAACCTAGAAAATGCATCTATATGATGGACTCCTTTTAACTGAATCTACCTTTAAGCCGTTGAGGGCATTTTCACCATTTCGTTGGACATTGAAATCTTTCAGTTGTTGATTGGGACGTTGCCTTATTAAGTTTTGGAGTTGGAACTGTAGCTGCTAAGACCAATGTTCCATATTAATCTTAGCTAAAAATTTATGGTGAAATACCTTTGTGGAACAAGATGAATCAGAGATTAGAATATTAGTGTATACTAGGTGGTAAAAACCTGCGTCGATGGGCATTCAAATTGAACCACCATCGAATGTGTATCTTTTTTCCTGCCAATGTACTTCAATGTAGTACTACCTCCGTCCCGGAAAGATAGTGTCATTTTTTATGGTCAACACAGGTGAATTTTGACCAAACATTAATGACAATCTAATCATCCAAATGAAAATGTAAAAATTTGTATTGATAAATCACTTAATGATTTATCGATAACAATTTGTAGAATTTCATTAGGATAATTAGATTAACAGTAGTATTTGGTCAATGTTTACTTGCATTGCCCATCAAAACCCAAATGTGACTATCTTTCTGGGACGGAGGGAGTATATGTTTGTTTGTGTAAATAAGTTTCATGAGTCTCCTTATAAGGCACACATTCCTGCTTTCTGGAGGAAGAGGGAAGCTATGGTGGTCCAACATAGTAACATTGAAGCACAGGGAAAACTTGTAGAGTTGGACTAAAACAGACAACATAGTATGCCATGCAAGTTGGACTTTGAATAGATATGTGTACTATTTTAAGTATTAATATTGAAAACTGAAGAATTTGCTAAAAGCCACCATACACATAGACATAGACACACATACCCATATACTCCGTATGTTATTAGATTTCTGACCAATATCTGTTTCACCTTATGCAGGCTGTGGGGAACATTTCTGGCTGATGTAGTGATTCAAAGTCTTGGAACTGATTATGCAAGGATCTTGCGAGCTATCTATGCATTTGCGCAGGTGATGTAACTTTCATGAGCTTGCATGTCTTAGGGTTACACTTGAATCCTTGCAGAAAAGGTGTCCTACTTTGGGTAGCTAAATTGAAAGAGAATCTTACAGTTTATGTCTTATATAAAAAAATAATCTTACAGTTTGTGATTTTTTAGAACATTATTATCAACAAATGCGCCTGGGCAACCCTTGAGGCATGATGTGCCCGAACTTTGACTACCCAAATGATATTTAGCCCCAATAGCAATTGTGTTAATATGCTAACCCGAACTGCCCAGGTGTCACATAGTAGTTACTGGAACTTTGTGCTGTGTCAGAAGCACCTAATTATAAGGGTTGATGACCACTTTTAACTGTGTAATCTTCTAAATTACTGGTTGCCAAGTGACTTCTGGGATGGCTACTGCTTTTTGGTTTGGCCATCATGCTTTAATAGCAAAAAATACGATGGAAAATATTCTTAGTTAATAGGAGGAAAAATAGGTGCATGATAGTTTCTTGCTACTGCATGACCTTTGATATAGTTATCTCCATTGCAATACAATAGATTTAGCAAACCACCATTAACTTAATATCATTTGTAACTATCTTCTATAGTTTCATTTTTGCATCATTTAGTGACTCTGACACTCACTTTTCTCCCCTTTCCCTTCCGCACCCCTTTCTCTCCCTTCCAAAATGAAGATTTATGCTCCCTCTGTCCCAAAATGATAGTCTTATTTTTTATTTATGTTTGTTCCAAAAAGATGGTCCTATTTCTAAAATTGGTGTATTAAAATTATTGAACTTCCTAACTTAACCTTGTAATGAATATACTGTTGAGTAATGGTTGTTGCATGGGAGTTTATCGGGAGTAATAATTGGATCTCACTAAAGGTAGTTATGAAAATGAAAATATGTTGTAAATATGTTTGAATAGTCAAATGAGACTATCTTTATGGGACGGAGGGAGTATTATCTGACACTTGCACGAGGGCGGAAGTAACGTAGCGGAAATCAACACAAAAGGAAAACCACCGAAGGGAGATCCTTGAAAGAAATAAACTATCGAAGAGATTACTTGACCTAAACCAACAATGATGTTCGGATTTGAACAATCCAACAATGGCTTTTAGGGTTTAACCCAATAATGCACAATAACAATATAAAATTTATTTATCAAAAGTCTATCTTTTACAAAACCCTAGATACCCTAGATAAGTATTTATCCTCTTAAAGAAAATAATAGAAACCCTATAATCTCACAAAATAATAAAACCCTAATAATCTAGTCCTAGTTACGAAATTAACCCTAGTTAAAAGTCAACAACGGCAAAAGAAGAAAATATGAAAACTGTAAAAAATCGATGCACGGTCATACATCTTCTTCCGTGCTACATCATACTCCCCTTCTTGAAAAGAACTTGTCCCCGAGGTCATGTTAGAGGTTTGAAAACGACCATGACAAGTAAAAAGGTATTTCGAATATACTTCGTTCCTCAACACGGTCGGATTTTGGATTACTTGTTCAAAAACCTTGCACAGACCAACCTTTGTTCGATGTCGCTTAACCGCAGCTTCAATGTTCTGCTTCACTACAGCTTGTATCGTTTTCACCTCAAAATTACTCGCCATCTAAGCCAAATTAAAATTAAGTAACTCTACAGTCGTTTCTTCTGGAGCTGTATCTCAACCCAGGAATAAAAGAATTTCAATATCCTCCTCTTCTAGAAAACTTGAATTTGCGGATTCTGATCCACGGATCCAACTGCAACGAGGTCTTTTCTGTTTGAATAAGGATTTCCTAAAATTTGGACCGGCGGGTAACAAGGGAAAATGGCCTCGCACCCTACAAGTTTCTCGGCAGTATCTCCGACACTTACCTGTGATTCAAAATTTACACTATTTTTGAGATTCTACAACAATACCTTGATCTGAGCACAAAATTGTTCATTAACATGTTGATAGGCACGTCGACGTTCTTAGCAGCATGCTCTTGTTTTGCAGATTTTTGCGCTTCCAAGCTTCAAATTATCTTAGCCCAATAGTCTGCTTTGCTAGCGAAAAATACGGCTTCTGTGTCATATGTTGCTGCTGTTGTGAACGTTCTGCAGTGACTATTTCCCATTAATCTGTACTTTCGATTGCGTCGCTTGTAACGATATGCTTCAGCTCGTTCCTCGTACTCTTGGTGCATGCAAAATATTTCCTTCGCGATCCAACCGATTATTGATTGCATGAATAACATCATAGGTGCCGCTGTTGTTACCGTTGTTATCGGTCATCTTCCCAGGATTTCACCTGCTCTAATGTCTTTAATGATGTCTTTAATGTAATGGTAATTAACACAAAAGGAAAACCACCGAAGGGAGATCTTTGAAACAAATAATCTACCGAAAAAGATTACTTGACCTAAAACAATAATGGTGTTAGGATTTGAACAAGCCAACAATGGCTTCTAAAGTTTAACCCAATAATGCACAATAACAATATACATTTTATTTATCAAAAGTCTTATCTTTTACAAAACCCTAAATGAGTATTTATACTCTTAGGGGCCGTTTGGTAGGTCGATAAATGATCGAATAGGATTATTAGTCCAATAAAAGTATGTTTGGTAGATTAAATGCAACCGTAGTAATTATCCAAAGTACAACCCAGATAAGCATCTGAACACCTCTTATCCCCTTCTTATTTATCCTAAAAAAAGGGTGGTATTATTAATCCCTGGATTAATAACCTCCTCCCTATTAATACATGCTAATCCTATCGGCCTACCCAACGAGCCCTTAAAGAAAATACCAGAAACCCTAAAATCGCACAAAATAATATAACCCTAATAATCTAATCCTAATTACGAAATTAACCTTAATTAAAAGTCAAAAACGGCAAAACAATAAAATAACGAAAACTGTAAAAAACCGATGCACGGTCATACATCTCCTTCCGTGCTACATCAAGAATGCAATGTTGGAATTTGGGAGGGCAATGGTGAGTTTTGTTTCGGATTGGTGGCAGATATAACAGGTGTTATTTTAAGATGCTTATGGTGTGAGCATAAATCTTTGTTGTTGCGGTTAGTTGGGGCAGAAGATTTACGTTGAATGTATGTACAATTTGAGTCGACTGTTGCAGTCAATAGGGAATATTACTAAATAATGATAGCTTATTGAAATTCGAGATCTGCTTGGTAATACTTCCTCCGTCCCGAAATGATTGTCCCATTTTTTAGTAGTCATTTTGATTTAACTTTGATCAACAATTTCTGTTAATTTAATTACCTTAATGAAAGTCTTAAGTTTTTATTGATAGTATTTTAATAATGTATCAATAACAAGTTCTAGAGTTTCATCCTGATACATATTTTTTTCCTAAATATTTAGTCAACTTTCAACCAAATGACTATTAAAAAAGTGAGACTATATTTCCGTGACCGAGGGAGTACCGATCTAAATCTCTGAAAGGGCATAAGTATAGCAACGAATTACTTTAATTGCATTCTGAATTCTGACGGAAGTGTCATCACTTTTGCGTCTAATGGATCCTCTTCTCTTACAGATCCGAATCACCCAGACTTACAAGTTACCAGCTGAGATCAACCAAAGAGAAACCTGGGAGTGAGGTTTGTTTCTCACATCCGCTTCAGTGTTGTATATATTTCAGAAGATGAAACCATTGCTATAATTAAGATCTATTTTTAGGGATGATATTTGTGCTTGATGCAACCTGTGTATTAAATGTTCTCTCGTTAGTTTTCATTAATGTTGTAGAAGAAAAAAAGAAAATCAGTAATACACATTTTGTTAGTGTTGTCTATGATGCATCCAATATTATAACATACTCCCTACCTTCCAAAAAAAATTAAGGGGCGCAAAATTGAAAGTGCACGGGATTAAGGAGATAGTATATATATTAAAAAATATTAGTATTTGTTGGGTTTGGTGCCATCTAAGTTGGGACTCCTGCCTTCCAAAAAAAATTAAGGGGCGCAAAATTGAAAGTGCATGGGATTAAGGAGATAGTATATATATTAAAAAATATTGGTATTTGTTAGGTTTGGTGCCTCTAAGTTGGGGACGCCTAAATTAGGGGATTAAACAACAATTTCGGAATTCCTGACACAGCTGCAAAGGGAGCGACCACGCGGAAAGGGGCGCGCGACCGCGCTGAGTTTCTGCCTTGAGGGAGCGACCGCGCCTTACCAAGAGGCGATCGTGCGGGTGCAGATGGGGCGATCGCGCCCAAGGAGGGAGCGATCGCGCCCTATGTCGGATCAGGCCCATCAGCGGCAGAAATCTGTTTAGGGTTGAAAACCCTGTAGGGTTAAGAGTAGGGCATATAAATAAGCCTATTCCCAACCATATTTGTAACTAGTTCATTTGCTCATCTGTTTCTCTATATCTAGGGTTTGCACATACATAAATTCTTTGCCAATAATTCGTGCATTAGATTAGAGATTGTAATCGGTTGATTTCCAGAAGATAATAATAATCTCTGCCCGTGGACGTAGCCAAGTTGGTGAACCACGTATATTTTTGTGTTGTATGTTTGTTGCTTGTTTTCTATCTTCTATATAGACTGTGTTCCAACAAACTGGTATCAGAGCCGGTCGGGTTGAGAAAGGTCTAGGGGTATTCCGAGAAGAAGATGAGATCAGGAATTGAATCACCGGTCGACAAGTTTAACGGTAAGAATAGTTTTTCTCTTTGGCAAATCAAGATGAAAGCCTTGTGGGCTCCAGTGGCTATTGCAATCAGGGATCGTCAGGATCCACAGGGCAAAGCAGAAGCCGTTCCCACCGGTGTTGTTGCGGCTGCAACAGCAGAAGGTTCGGAGAAAGCGAAGAAGATAGCAGAGAAGGAAGAGGCAGATCTGATCGCGCTAGATGAGAGGGCCCACTCTAAGATCATCAGGTGTCTAGATGATGATGTTCTAGCGGATATTTCAGATACCGATTCCGAAGGTGTTTTGTGGCTTGCGTTGGAAGACATGTATTTGACACGATCATTGACCAACAAGCTATATCTGAAGCAGAGGCTATATTCTCTCTGAATGCAGGAAGGTACGCCCATTAGGGATCACCTATATAGATTTACATCTTTATTACTTGAACTGCGTAATATAGATGCTAAGGTTGCTGATGAGGATGCTATATTAATGCTTTTATTTCTTTGCCTTTATCATATGAGCAATACGTTGACTCTAGTATCAATTCTAGTATCAATGGTAAGGAGACGGTGACTCTAGAGGAGGTGAAATTCTCGCTCAAGACTATAGAGTTACGTCGTAAGGCAAGCGGTAATAGTGGTACAGATAATCAGACGGCAGGATTGGTCTGGAAAGCAGCAGGGGTTCTAAAAGTAAACAGAAGAGGAAGAAATCTTCTGGCAAGAGGGGCCCGAAACCCGATGATGTTTGTAATTACTGCAATGGGAAGGGACATTGAAAGACAGATTGTCCTAGGAATAAGTGAGGCGAGCCTACAAATCGCAATGAAGCTAATGCTGCTGCAGTTGATACGAGCAACTGATGGGGATTATGCTCTAGTAGTAGAAGAATCTGTAAAACAGTCGGATGCGTGAATTCTTGATTCTGGGGATTCTTATCATATCAGTACGAGGAGAGAGATGTTTACAACTTATGAGCAGGTAGATGGTGGTAATATTCATATGACAAACAGTGTTACTTGCATGGTGGTTGGTATTGACTC
The DNA here is from genome assembly GCA_022495995.1 of Adenophora triphylla var. japonica. NCBI lineage: Eukaryota > Viridiplantae > Streptophyta > Magnoliopsida > Asterales > Campanulaceae > Adenophora > Adenophora triphylla. Next base: position 151,073 of record JAFEMH010004462.1, on the reverse strand, counting down.
GATCAAGCTACAGACTCATGATGGTTAGTTCTGCACTTTGAACGATGTGAGGCATGTTCCACAGATGACGAAGAACCTGATATCTAGACATGGCCAACCCGTATCCGTATCCGTACGAACCCGTGGAACCGTACCCGGATTTGACCCGTCAGAACCGTAGCCGTGTAAGACCCGTGAACCGTTGGACCCGTACCCGTACAGTTGGCGGTTCGGTTACGGTTTCTCATTTTTCGGACCCGTGACCCGGCGGGTCCAACCCGTGAAACCGTACCCGTTATGACCCGTGGAATCGTACCCGTGAGACCCATGTCAGGAACCGCGTCAGACACGTCAGAATATTACCTTTTTGACCTCTTTGTCTTTAATCCCGTTAGTAACGGGCAGTTTGACCAAAATATTATCGTTTTACTGACTTTTTGACCTCTTTTCAGTCCTTCAAAAATAAAATTTGTTATCCATATATAAATAATATAATTATCTAACTATAAATACCATTTCCCACCCCAAATAATTTACTTCACAAAAACTCAGTTATCTCTCACTCTAACGAAAATTGTTAATTCAAACTTCAAAGCCTTTTTTTTTTACATTTTTACTTTGTTAATTCATTATATAAAATTCTCATTTCTCTTTGACGTTAGGTAACAACTAAATTTGAAAAAAAAACCGTTATTTTTAAACAAAGTCTGTTAGATTTTTAACAGAAATGGACCCGTGGAAACCGTGGACCCGTATTCGTCGGACCCGTGGGAACCGTGGACCCGTACCCGTGCATCTCACAGTTCGGTTGCTGTTCCTTCGATTTCAGACCTATGACCCGGCGGTTCCGACCCGTACCCGTACCCGGATTTGGCCATGTCTACTGATATCTCTTAGTCAGCTCGACAACAAAGGGTAAAGTTTTAAAGGTAAAGGTGGAGCAATTTATGTCTACAAAGGTTCTGAAGTGGTTTTGAGAGGCCTTAAGCGGGGCTCCTTGTATTTCCTACAAGGAAGGACGCTTTCTGGGTCAGTATTGGTTGCATCATCTGAAGTGGTCAAGGAGGATGTGACAAAGTTGTGGCATATAAGGATTGGGCACATGAGCATTATAGGGATGCAGATATTGGCTAAACATAGTCTTCTGTGTGGCCATAAGGTCAAGGATCTGAAGTTCTGCGAGCATTGTGTACTTGAAAAGATGCAGCGAAGCAAGTTTCCTAAGGGGATTCACAAAACGAAGGGTAGTCTGGATTACATTCACTCAGATTGTTGGGGACCTTCACGTCAGAAATCATTGAGGGGTCACATGTATTCTTGTCCATGCTTGATGATTACTCGAGGAAGATTTGGGTAATCATTATGAAGCACAAGAGTGAGGCTCTCACCAATTTCAGACAGTGGAAGACATTAGTGAAGAATCAGACAGATAAGAAGATCAATCGACTCCGGACAGATAATGGTTTGGAGTTCTATAGTGCTGAGTTCGATGAGTTCTGTAAGCAAGTGGGAATTTCTAGACATTTCACTATCAGGGGTACACCACAGCAAATGGTGTAGCAGAGCGCATGAATCAGACATTGTTGGCTAGGGCAAGGTGCATGCTCTCCAATGCAGGGTTGTATAAGCGGTTCTGGGTAGAAGCGGTTAGTACTTCATGTTACTTGATAAATCGCGGACCACATACATGTATCAGTCTCAAAGTTCCGAATGAGGTATGATCAGGTAAACCTGTTGATTACTCTAATTTAAGGGCATTTGATTGTACTACATATTATTATGTGGATGATGGGAAGTTGGAGCCGAGGGATAGAAAAGGGGTATTCATGGGTTATGGAGATGGTGTCAAGGGATACCAGATTTGGTATTCATCAGAGGGTAGAGTAATAATAAGCAGGAATGTTGTTTTTGATGAAAACTCTGTGATTGGTTGATAAACAGGTGCAGCTATAAGATACTTCAGAGTTGAGCAGTTCACAGTCAGATGTTCATCATGATCTACCGACAGAAACAGAAGCACCAGAAAGTTCATCACCAGTTTCCGAGGAATGTGGGTTAGCTCAAGAGAGGTATAGCCAGGCTAATTTCGGGAAGCCTCCAGTGAGGTATGATTTTGAAGACATGGTGTCTTATACACTTCAGGTTACCGAGAAAGTAGAGCCCGATGCTTCGGAGCCAACTACTTTCAAGGAAGTAGTTACATGTTCAGAGTCCGCCCAGTGGCATGCAGCTATGGGGGACGAGATGGAGTCACTTCACAAGAATTTGACACGGGAGCTAACCAACAGGCCAGAGGACAGAAAGATTGTGACTTGCAAATGGGTTTTCAAGAAAAAGGAAGGTATGTCACCATCAGAGGGGGTCAAGTATAAAGCTCGTGTAGTTGCAAGGGATTTCACACAGCGGGAGGGCATTGACTATAATGAGATTTTCTCACCAGTGGTTAGACACACTTCTATCAGAGTGCTATTAGCAATGGTTGCACATCAGGATTTGGAGCTCGAGCAGCTAGATGTGAAAACAACTTTTCTACATGGAGAGTTGGAAGAGGAGATTTATATGACACAACCAGATGGGTTTCAAGTTTCAGGAAAGGAAGACTATGTGTGCAGGTTGAAGAAGTCCTTGTATGGACTCAAGCAATCGCCCAGGCAGTGGTACAAGCGGTTTGACAGCTATATGTCTAAGTTAGTGGATGGTTCGATCATCTATCTGGTTCTTTATGTTGACGATATGTTGATAGCGGATGCCAAGAAGTCAGATATTCAGAAGTTGAAGGGTCTACTGTCTGCAGAGTTCGAGATGAAAGATTTGAGTGCGGCAAAGAAAATTCTGGGTATGGAGATCTAAAGGGATAGAAGTCAACGGAAACTGTTCTTATCCCATTAAGGTTACATCAAGAAAGTTTTAGAGAGGTTTGGCATGTCTACAGCAAAACCGTTAGATTCTTCGAGTGCAGGGAATGCATGTCTGTCGGTTGCCTTTGCACCCAAGTCAGATGAGGAGAAAGAGTACATGGCTCGAGTACCCTATAATATTGCAGTTGGTAGTTTGATATATGCTATGGTTTGCAATAGGCCAGATCTTGCTCAATCTGTTAGTGTTGTTAGTAGGTTAATGGGGAATCCTGATAAGGAACATTAGCAAGCAGTGAAGAGGATTTTCAGTTACCTTAGGGGTACATCAGATGTTGGGCTCATTTATGTAGGCGGTACAAAATGTGCAGTTGAGGGTTATTGTGATTCGCACTACTCTGGGAATGTTGACACGAGGAGATCTATGATCGGTTATGTTTTCACTCTTGGTGGGTCAGTTGTCAGTTGGAATGCTACTCTACAATATACGGTGACATTGTCTACTACAGAGGAGGAGTACATGGCATTAACAAAAGCTGCTAAAGAAGGGATATGGCTTAAGGGTTTGATAAGCAACCTTGGGTTACATCAGGATCAGACTACAATATTTTGTGACAGTTTGAGTGCAATTTGTTTGGCCAAGGATCAAGTTCATCACGAGAGAACCAAGCACATGGATGTGAGGTATCATTTTTCTGAGAAGTGAGAAACGGATTAAGGTGAAGAAGTGGGTACTGCGGACAATCCTGCTGACATGTTCACGAAGTCCGTTTCGACTAGCAAGTTCCAACATTGTTTGGACTTGCTGAATGTTCGCAACTATTAGATAGCATATGAGACAGAGGAGTTCGGATTATATTTCGGAGGTTAGATGTCAAGGTGGAGATTTGTTGGGTTTGGTGCTATCTAAGTTGGGGACGCCTAAATTAGGGGATTAAACAACAATTTCGAAATTCCTGACACAGCTGCAAAGGGAGCGACCGCGCGGAAAGGGGCGCGCGACCGTGCTGGATTTCTGCCTTGAGGGAGCGACCGCGCCTTACCAAGGGGAGATCGCACGGGTGCAGATGGGGCGATCGCGCCCAAGTAGGACGACCTATGCCGGATCATGCTCATTAGTGGCATAAATCTGTTTAGGGTTGAAAACCCTGTAGGGTTAAGAGTAAGACATATAAATAAGCCTATACCCAACCGTATTTGTAGTTAATTCATTTGCTCATCTGTTTCTCTAGATTTAGGGTTTGCATAGGCATGAATTATTTGCCAAGAATTCGTGCATTAGATTAGAGATTGTAATCGGTTGATTTCCAGAAGATAATAATATTTCCTACCTGTGCCCGTGTACGTAGCCAAGTTGGTGAATCACGTATATTCTTGTGTTGTGTTATTGTTGTTTGTTTTCTATCTTCTACCTAGACTATGTTCCAACAGTAATAAAGTGGGTGTTGTGAGTATAAAAAGTGAGATTGGGAAGGGAAAGTGAGTGAGAAAATAATAAGTCGATAATTGTTATAAGTATGAACGGTGGGTTCATCAATTGAATAAAAAAGTATTATAAAATTTTCATTTTGGATAGTGAGATTTATAATCAAAAAGGAAATTTATGCCCTTATTATTATTGACTGTGGGAGTAATTTTTTTTTTCCCATCCCAATCGACATATTACCCTATTTTGAGAATCATATAAACCAAACAAAAGCCTGGTAGGAAGTAGAAGATCCCTTATGAGATGGACCTGAAATCGCTCCTCCCAATCAATATTTTGTTGATGAATGATTGATATTAATAGACTTAAAGTGGGGACGTAATTGTTTATAGAACCATTTGTAGGAGTATTTCAGCAAACACGTGGGAGGAGTGGTGTCAAATCTGGATTTTGAACCGCTCCAGCGGCTCTTAGCTACAGCTAGCTCCACCCGACATCCAAGATTGTGCCACCTCGATCTATCTTTGTGTTTGACGATCGAGATATGTCAAGCTTGGTGGAATCCATAAAATTTGAAGCGATCTCAGCCACACTCATATTGAGCTTGCTGATGTGGACGGGATTGACACCATTGGGTGGAGGGGTGGAGCTAACTCGGCTGCAGCAGACCCATATCTATCAAATCCCTTCCGAGACAATGAGTATGGCCTGTTATGCTTTAGATCTTTCTTTTCATACTTTTATATAAACTTTTTTTCTCATTTTCTTCTTCTTCTTGGCTGTGATGTGTGCAAAAGCTCCCCTTTTCAGTTTCCATGTGCTTATTCTGATTATTCCATCAACTTTTATTCATTAACCCCTCCTCCTTCTTCTTCTTCTCCTGCCTCTACTTTGATGAATTGACTCTTGAACCCCATAATTAAATTGACACTTACTCCCCCTGTCCCTAAAAGATTGTCCTGTTGTACATTTTGCAATTATTAAGGAAGAGCTTCACCTTCTTGTATCTTAGTAGATTTGCACTAACATTCATGCCTAAGTTTAAAAATGAGACATACTTTTTGGGACAAGTCAAAATGGCAAATAGGACAATCTTTCAGGGAAGGAGGGAGTACTATTTATTTCTTTGCATAATAATGTTTCTATGTCCCCACCAGTTACTCTAGTGGAAGGCACAAGTTAGTCCTCTGGCTCTACAACTTACAAACAAAAAGTTACTGACAAAAAGAGCATGGAGTTTTTGTTTTGGTGGTAATATTTCAAAAGGATAATCATCAACCTAAAGGTGGGGGATTTTATTTTTCTAAAATAGTCTTATTTTAAAACAAATAAATTCAGTTTTAGGATGATTTTAAAGTATATGTATATGCATATGTTAACATTTTGAAGATGGATATAAACATGGTGAGGATGTCCTTTTTTATCATCTTGGTGATGGTATTTGAAAGTTTAGGACATGATAATAAATATTTCCGGCTTGATGATCATTTTTTTTTTGACACAATGATATAAATCTACAACATAGTAAAAATGAACAACTCATAGAATTAAGTGCTATAACACCTTTGATAGAAGGTTGAAAATAATTCATTTGATTGGGTGTTATTGACTATGGTGGTGGTATCCTAGTTGTTGCTGTGGCAATGGTGTGATGGTTGTGGTATTGGTTTGATGACAATGGTGGTAGCGGTGGTAGTGGTATGATGTAGTTGGTGATGGTGTGCTAGCGTTGGTGGCGATAATGGTAGTATTGTGGATGGGTTTAGAAATGATGGTGGTGTAGTGGCGGCAATGGTGTGAAGGTGTGGGTGGTAGCGATGGTGGTGGTAGTGCTATGATGGAGTTGGTTGTAATGGTAGTGTGATTGTGGTGTGTAATGATGGTGGTGGAGGTAGTGGCGGGGGTTGAAGTGGTGTAGTTGCTGCGACAATGATGCGATAAAGGTTCTGTTGGTTGTTGTGGTGGAAAATGTTGCGATGGTGATATGTTAGAGGTGGAAGCAGTAGTAGTGATATGACTTTGGCATAGGTTACAGTGATATCAATGGTAGCAGAAGGGTTGGTGGTGGATGGAAGTAGTGGTGGGGTAGTGGCAACATGGTGTTAGGGTGAGATGGTAGTATTGGAGGCAATGCTTTCGGTGTGACAATAATGATGGTGTGGTAATGCTGGTGGTAGAAGTGGCATGGCAGTTGAGTGTCAGAGTTTGATGTGGTGGTTAGGTGGGAGTTGTAACAGTTGAGGTGAGGGTGGTGGTAGTGGTTGCTTCAATGGCGGTGGTGAAAAGAGCCTGTGGCGTAGTGTTGGTGGTAGTATTGGTGCATTAGTGGAGGGGGTGGTGGCGGTGGCTAAAGTGGTAGCGGTGGTGGTGGTGGTAAGTGCTATGACACCTAAAACAAGACAAGGTACTTAGATATTTTAGTTTTAATTATAATTGTATTTAATATTAAGAATAATTAGGTAGTAATAATGTATACTCCGTAGCTAATAAATGGATGAAGAATGGAGAAGGTTAAAAGGGACCCATAGCCATAGATTTGGTGAATCTAATAAAAGTTTGGACCCTTACCTTAGCTGAATGAAGATTATTATGACAAAGTTAAATATGCCAAGAAAACAGACCATGTGAGTGGGGGATGTTTCAGCTTTAAATCCAAAAGGAAAAGGAGAAGCTTCCCCTGCATCCCTCCAAAATCTCTTATAAATACCTTATTATTTTATTTTTTAATTTGTCATAAATAATTACTTCTCTTAACATGTTTGCTCTTTCATTTTCTTTAATAAATTCTTACAAAGTAAAACTTTTTTTATCTGTTAAATTCATCCCCACTCCTGAAATTTGGCTAAATATGTGTTGTTCAAATTTTGTTAATTATAACAAGGTTCTAAAAATCGCTAGGCGGCGCCTAGGCGGCGAGGCCGGGCCTAGCGCCTAGAGCGCCTAGGCGGGGCCGAGGCGGGGCCTAGGCGGGGCCGCGAATTTGCACACATTTTTATATATATTCCATAGTTTTTGTCCATAGTGACAAATTCAAGAGGATAAATATATAAATCTTGAACAACTCAACTATGGGTCAGGGCATTTCGGTCATTGAACCATAACATTAGAAGACGGATAAAAACATCAGAAGGCCGTTTGAGGCCCTTAGAAGCGTTTTTTGACCTATTTATGGGCCGCTCAAGGGGCATAGCCCTATGACTTTTGTTCCTCTCGAAAAGACGGTCGTTTTGATATGATGTGCGTCCCGTAACTCCTCCGAAATCAAAAGTTACACCTGTTACGGTCGAACGCATCTAAAAACTCGAACGCCAACTCTTCGACCGCCTAGACCGCCCAATCCCGCCTAGGCCCCGCCTAGCCCCGCATAGTCCGCCTAATCCCGCCCGGCCTTCGCCCAAGTACCTCGCTGTAGACCGCCTAGCCCGCCTAGCCCCGCCTAGCCCCGCCTAGCCCGCCTAGCGCCTAATTGCCCCGCCTAGCCTAAAGTCGCGGCGCCCGACCGCCGCCAAGCGCCTAGGCGCCGCCTAGGCGGCCGCTTAGGCCGATTTTTAGAACACTGAATTATAATAAATAAAATTATTCAAAAAAAGGATATGAATATGACTACTATTTAACCAAACCTCAAGAAAGTGAGCATTGAGTTTAACCCCTTTTACTTTAGCCATCTGATTTTCTAATTTGGTATCGCTGAGCAATGCTGCTGTTGCTAGCGGTGTCGATTTTTTCACACTGATCTATTTTACTGCTCAACAGATGAAATTATTTTCGAGTCAAGTGATATCCACACTTATCAAATTAATCTCGATTGCATAGAAATGGATGAAGAGTGACGTATATGATCTGGAATCGCTCGCTGCAGCATTAAAGGATCAGTAGCTCGCAGGAGCGGGTTCCCGGTTCTGATTTTCAATGACTTGTTTAGTGCACACTAATCTAAATCAAGTTGGCAGGAGAATGAAAGTATATAATGTTGGTAAAAATCTTATATTCTATAACTTCTAAATTTATCTAATTTTCAACCATCTTAGTTTAGTTGAATTCTAAGTTTCTTATTACACATTTTTTTTTTTTTTTTTGATATTTTACTTTACTTTGTCAACTCTCAACTTCATTTCTAAATTTTACTATAAGAAACATTTTCTAAAATTGCTAAAATGTTAAACTTGAATAATTTTAGGAGCTAAATTATATAAACACCCTTAATAATTTCAAATTCTATCTCTATCAATAATACTCATGTAAATTAAAGGGTTTGGAATTTTCAATAAAACTTTTTTTTCCTCTCAAAATGTACGTTTTAGTATCCATAAGTTCACCCTATGTTGGTGACTGGGGGTCAACTGACCCTCCTGAGTTTTGTGCTTATACCAATTTGGCCCTTGAATTTTTTTGAAATTTTTATCTTGTCCTCCTAAAAATTTACATCTGACCCCCTAAAAAATTAAAACTGCCTCTCAAACCCCTCACACTCCCTCTATTTCAAATGTAATTTCAAATTTAATGACCCTTGTGTCCCTTTTTCAAAAAAACTTTATCCCTAAATTATTTTTTACCAAATTTTTAATTAATTTAATTGAATTAAAATTAACTTTTTTTAGAATGGTCATTAAATGAAAAATGGTTATTAATTTTGGGATAGAGGGAGTATATAAAATGATGACCTAGGAAAAAAGTCGCCACCTGGCGAAACCTGGTTTGTAGCTCCGTTTAAACAATTATCTCTCTTTTTTCACCTTCATCAGTTTAAACAATTATCTCTCTTTTTTCACCTTCATCATCAGAATATAAATGACAATAAAAAAATATGATTTATAAGTTTCGATAAATTTTATTATATTTAATAGTGCGATTTTTATTATTACGTTGAGTAAAACATTGACCACCCTCACTTTAAATTCTAGATTCGCTTATTCACCAATTTTTTTTTTTTTTTGGCTCGTGGGCATTAAAAATCTGTCTCCTTCCGTCCCAAAATAAATATTACAATTTTTTTTTTTAAATATTTCCTAAATTACTCCCAATCTTTTCAATGTACACCTGTAGGAAGAGTTGACAAGTGAGTGAGTTAGTAAAAGTGAGTAATTGCATGTTGTAATTATGGGACAGATGGAGTGTACACTTTTATATTATATCGATAAAATATTATTCATGTTAATTATGTTAAGATAAATAAATGATTCAGACATTAAGGGCATACATATATCTAGATCCCAAGTTCATGATATTTTTATATATTTTTTTCTACAAAAGTATGATTAAAGTTTTGAGTTATAGTAACTTATGATTTTTATATATTGAAGATAATGTCAATTAATTCTCGATACAAGATAATTGTTTCAACACGAACCCCACGATATACTCCCTCCGTCCCACTATAGTTGACACTCAAGGAGTGGGCACGGGAACTAAGAAGAAACAATTAAATAAAGAAAATGTGTGATAGAAAATGAAGAGAGAGAATGAGTGGGGTAAATAGTAGTGTTGGTTGAATAAATTGAGTGGTGGAAAATGAAGAGAGAGAATTAGTGGTGGGGTCCATCTAATATAAAAATATAAAAACTAGGTTATTTTTGAAAGGTGTCAAGTGAAGTGGGACGGCTCAAAATGGAAAGAAGTGTCAAGTATAGTGGGACGGAGGGAGTATATAGGCTCAAACCATCATAGGTAAACGAATTTAGCTTCATTTGGATCTGCTTTGTTATAATGATAAAAATTGTAATTTCATCTCAAAACAATTGACAACAAGAGAAGTAAAGTAGATCATAAACAATCATATGCATTGATATATTAAAGACAAAACTAATTATGTCCTCCGTCCCGATTTAATGTTTTATGTTTGATTTGACACGTGGATTAAAAAAAAAGTAAATATTGTGAGTATAAAAATTAAATTAGGAAAGAGAAAGTGGGTACAAAATTTTTGTTGTGAGAATGACAAATAATAACAACTAAAACTTTAAACTGATACAAACTAAAAAAATTAAAAGCTTTAAAATGGGACGGAGGGAATGATTTTTAATGTGAAATAATTGCTTATTAAGAGTTTTCTTTTTTACATTTAGTTAAAAATTCCAGCTAATCCCATTGATATTCTATTCTTCCCAATATTGTCCGACATAAGATTTGAAGTATTGGATAATACCCACCTTAAAAGTTAACATAAATTTGAACAGAGGTGGTGAGTGCAATGCATGGATGCGGGGTTTGTGTAGTTCGATTACACATCGGTCCTTTTTTCTTTTACGATTTTGATCGTTTGATCATTTATTAAGAATATTAATGTCTTTTATATTTGATGAGTCCCAACATCGTTACATACGATCCAACCTGGTTACACAAATAAGCCGGCCCAAACCTAGGGATACCCGGGAAGTGGGCGAAGCTAAGTCTCCATTGTCTCTCTCTATATTAGCTCGTCATGGGCTGTCTTAATCTTCGGACTAACCATTAGCGAGCTAATCTAACTGGAAAGCTCACCTTCCCGTCCTTTCGGCTTGCGTGCCGTACTTTCTTGACATCACTGGCAAGTCTATCTCCATCACATTTAATGGAGCAACAAACGCCTATCACACACGTTATGGCGGCAAAACCAATTGTCATCTGCTTCTCTGAGTTTCATCCTTTTAAGTTTTAACGATATCTACTACAATAGAACTGTTCTTTCTCTGTACGCTCCTAACAGAGCCCGCCACGTGTTCTAACTAAGACAAATACAGCCAACGATTGAGATATCTCCAAGCAGGTCTCTACCAGGGGCGGACACACCCTTTGCAAAGGGGGTGGAGGGGAACCCCCCAAAGTCAAGGTTGACCTGCAAAAAAAAAAAATTAGTACTAAGTGCATCCCCCACACTTACCAGTTTGCCCACCCCCTTGGCAAAAATCAGACGCTTAATATGTAACAAACAATTAATTTTTTGAAGTTTTTTGTTAATGTAATTTGTGAACCCCCTTCATTTTTGTCCTGGATCCGCCCCTGGTCTCTACACTATACATATTGCTTTTAGTCCCCTTGTACAAGTTATGTCACATTATAAAAATCCTAAACACACACAAATTAAGACATTCAAGACCTTATTCTCGGTTCATGTACTCCCTTGAGAATTTATTTTCACACCCGAGGGCTTGAGCCGGGATCAAAACAGACCTGATCTCTAACGATGCTTTGTTTGTATTATGTTCTTAGGTTCAGATCACTCAAAGTCTGTTATCCTCAAGTGACCCAAAATTAGGGTGCCACCAGTGGTTCCATTATTTGGAACATCTAGTTTTCTTGTGTAATCTTGTGTTTATTTCAAAAGATTTGCAAAAATTAGTCCATTGTTGTTTTTTCTCAAAACGTTTCTTGAAAAATACTTAAAGATCTTCAAAGTATACAGACATTTCCTGTGTCTTTCGCAAAACCAATAAACTGAATCTTTTTGATGCTACAAAAAATAGTGCTCACCATGAATTTCCAAGCTGGATGAAGAACATGGTTGTCCACGGCCCCGAATACCCCGTAGCAATCTATAAAACAAAGCACCGTTAGGGGTGGGGGGTCTTTCCCTCCAAAACCCTCTGGTGTGAGAATCATTAAGCTGCTCTTTTGCTGTGTAAATATTGAACATTATCGAGAGAATTCAGGGTTTTGGGAAGAAGAGAGAGAGAGAGAGAGAGAGAGAGAGAGAGAGAGAGAGAGAGAGAGAGAGAGAGAGTGAACATGAGACTCCCTGAAATGAGAAACTTTCGTTGTATTTATAGTATGGATGGGATTTTAGCACTAAAGCCCGTTTGGCCCATTTGCCCATTTGGGCAGCCATATAGCCCATTTCAGCCCATTTGGGCCGCCCTGTTCTCCATTGGACATTGAGGTCCTTATATTAATAATGATCATTTTATTTTCATAATATTGTATACTTTTTATGTATTTGTATGCCCATTTTTCCCCTTAGACATATAATATTTTCTGTTGAATTTTCTATAGTCACATCAGTAGCCCCCGACTCCTTAACTCGGTTATTTATGAGCGAGTTAAGGAGTATTTAAGATTTTGACCACTTTGAGTTGATCCTCTTGCTTTATAATAATAAAAGTCTTTTTTCTTAGACCAATTTTCCGTATTGCGTTTCGATTGTTAAGTAGTTTAGGATGCGAGCCCGTTATGTATTTGGACAAATGAAATAATTGACAGTAAGAATGATATTTGAGAGGATTTTCTGAAGTTTTCAGATGAGTTGGAGCGCTGCCAAGGGCAATATTGTAAGAATTCCTTGTTATCGAATTGAGTACCCGTGTTAAGGCCCCTCCTGCAAGACACGCGGTCTCGAGGATGATAAATGCGGTACGAGACTTTGAGGATGAATTAAATTGAAATCCTTGTAACCTTTTAATATTGTTTGGATGGTTTTGTTGAGAATTTTTTATATAATTAGTTCTTGGCGGGATGAAGCCACCGAGTTGAAAGGTAGCGAGTTGCTCCCAATTTCATGTGAGGGACAGTGCCGTTTGGTCGAGATAACACATACGGTGGTGTGAATAATTTCCTTTAACTTGGGTTGCAGCCGTGTGTTGGCGATATGAATGCTCCATATATATTTTTTGGTGAGAAGCCCCCGAGTTGGGAAATGGGTGGTTGCTCCTGGTGCTTTGAGTGATGAAGTTTAGTCAAGATAAATAATATAAGCTTGAGATTAGCTGGGTCTCCATGGAAATTTGCCATTTAGACCTCTTTGTATGAAATTTGAAGGAAATATTTTCCCATTTTTGCAGGTTGGCAACTAGCCATATTTTGGCAAATTGAATGTGACTTGTTTCGCTTTTTTGAATTTTCTTTTTTTCTTTGATGTCGGTTTGTGCACATTGTTTTTGAAGATACCAAATTTATTTTAGCGGGTGCTAAAAATTTCAGCAATCTTGTTTTGTCTTGGTTGGGTGTGTATTCCTTATTCCCCCTCGAAAGAGTGAGGTTTGTCTTTAGACAGTCTTGCTAGAAAATGTGCAAGTATATTTAACCATTTCTCATGACTTCTTTATGTCAATACGTGAGTTGTTTGAGTGACATCTCACCTCTTTTTCATTATAAATTATGACATCTCGCCTAGTTTTTCTCTTTTAAAACGTGGCATTTCGCCAATTTTTTCATTAGAATATGGCGTGTCGCCAATTTTTTCCATTTTAGATATGGCATTTTGCTGAAAAAATAAGTTCATTTGGAACATGGCATTTCGCCAGAATTTCTCCGTTTGAGACATCGCTGAATATTTTTCATTGAATTATAGCATTTCGCCATCCATTTTTTATTAAAACACGACGTTTTGCCAATTTTTTCGTTTAAAGTATGGCATGTCGCCAATTTTTCCCTTTCAAGTTGGGCATTTCGCCTAGCAATTTTATAAATATGGCATAACGCCAATTTTTCCTTTTTAGATATGGCGTTTCGCCAAACTTTTTTCAATTAAAATATGGCGCTTCGCCAATTCTTTTAGTTAAAAATATGACATTTCGCCAAATACTTTCCGTTAAAAATATGGCATCTTTTGTCAACAACTTTTCACTAAAATTTTGGCATTTCGTCAAAGTTTTTCCGATAAAAATATGGCATGTCGCCAAACATTTTCCGTTTCCATTTCGCTCTTATTCATTCCCATAGATACATTACCTGACATTTTCCAAGTACTCCATTTTCCATTTCCATTTCCATTTCCATTTCTGCTTCATCTCGCGTGGAGATGTGGTTGGGGATATTCCCAACTTTCCATTTTTGCATCTCTCGTGGAGAGGTGGCTGGGCATATTCCAGCATTCCGCTTTTCATCTCGCGTGGAGACGTGGTTGGGGGATATTCCCAACTTTTCGTTTTGCATCTTGCGTGGAGATGTGGCTGGGCGTATTCCAGCATTCCGCTTTTCATCTCGTGTGGAGATGTGGTTGGGGGATATTCCCAACTTTCTATTTTGTATCTCGCGTGGAGATGTGGTTGGGTGTATTCCAGCATTCCGCTTTTCATCTCGCGTGGATATGTGGTTGGGGGATATTCCCAACTTTCCGAACCTAGTACCTTGAAACCAGGTTTTTGATTTACGAGTGTCGTTTGAATAGCAGCTCGCCATGAAGCTTTACTCCGGACCTACCCAAGCTCATCATGTTTCTATCACTTTGTCAAGCCGCTAATGAAGGCGTCTTGAAGTGATGTACCTGGGGTTTTGATTTCCAGCAAGGTGCGGTTTGAATGTCAACTCGCCATGAAGTTTCCTTCATGTTCATTTTGGCTTGGCATATTTCAAACATTCCATTTCATCTCGCGTGGAGATATGGCTGGGCATATTCCCAGCATTCCACTTTGCATTTTGTCCAGCACGGTACCTACAATATATGAGAGGTAGTCATTTGTGAATAAAGTAGTCTTTTCTGTCTTTATTTGACATATCATGCACTAACATGAGGATATAAGTGAAACACATGTGAATTGTAATTAATGAGGCTATGCTATTTATTCCAAGCATATGATAACAACACATAATTTTTCAATGTTTAATATTTCGAAATTTCAAATAAGTGATGGGTTGATACTGATAACCCCTAGATTGAGACACTTCTCCTTTTCACTTGTCATATTAACGTGTATTTCCATAATGCACATTTCCACAATATCAAGCAATAAACAATTAACTAGAGAGCATAGAACTCTCAGATTTCATTTCATTGAACACCAATTTATTTTTGGCATAATTTCTTTTTATCTATTAAGATGTTGACATGCAATTTACTATTTTTGCAATTTCCAAATTAAACAAGTAAATCAAGATACAGCTGAAGTCAAAGCATTGATACGGAGTAATTTAACAATTAAAGCATGATTCGATTTGTTGAGTTTTAAGCATCAAGTATTTTCATGTCGCTTTGAATATGTAAATGAGCACGTTCAACTACCATATTAATATATTAGTAGGCATAAATCACTATATATTTTCAAGAACTTCTTTCTAATTAGCAATATATCCCTCGTGTACTATTCGCAAGATACATTTCAATTTTTTTAGGAGGCACTCTTTCATTTATCATTTAAGGCAAGTAGCGAGTAAGTTCTCTAGTTAACTTCTGCTCACTCTAACAAATAGTTACATGAGTAAGGAAATAAGGGAAGCATTTAACTGTACCAAGTAAATGACTCTAGCAAGAATGATCTTAATAAGACGCTCCGTTTCATCAATAATCACTTTCATGTCACATTTAAATATTTTAAGGAGCGTATTACATGTATCATATAAATAGCCATTAATTTTATTATCTGCCCACGTATTTTCGTTTATATATAGAGAAGTCACGTATTCATTTTTAATCATTTATTTCTATTACTTTTGAGCGTGCTCGGAATCATTTTTCAAGGAGATAATAAAAATTTGTGCTTTAATCATACCAAAACACATACTTTAACAGTAATATTCAGAGAAGCCTAGCAATTACATTTGCAATGTTGATTCCGCTCCGTCGACATAAGTAAACGAATCGCAAATGCATCAGATTAAGTAGTTCCCTCATATATTGCACGTTTAGACATCATTTAGCATATATTTATATTTGCAAATTAGTGGGAGGCATAAAAGAGACTTAACAGATATTAAGAAATGGAAAGTGACAACCTGAGTTATTGTGGTGAGTCGATCTGAGACGGAAATGAGATGCTTTTTAACATTGAAATGGACCCATTTCTTGTTAGGTAGATAGGGAGGAAATTTGGTGGGCTGGCCCACTTTAAAAAGAATATTTCCTTTTCCCAACCTTTTCCATTTATCATTTACGAAACTTCTGGCCTTCTCCCCAATTACCAGACGGCATAGACGGCGGGCTCACATGGCGATTTCAATCTCCTCGCTTTCGATTTCACTTGTGGTCTATTCTGGATCCTCCACGATTTCCGGCGACATCCAGGCTCTCCACCGGCGCCCTCCTTTCGGCGATACCGATCTGGGACTTCGAGCGACCTTCCAACACTCATACTTCACACTTTGGCGATTTCGATCTCGCTCAACTTCGGACTTGCTCAAATTCGATCTCACTCAAATTCGACCTCGCTCAAATTCGATCTCGCTCAACAGCTTCATCTCTTTCTTCAGCAATTTCGCTCGAGGCTGCGAACTCGACGTCGCTCGTTACCATCTTCTGAGGATGGCGGCTTGGTCTCCACCGGAGACTTCCATCATTCCAGGTGAGATCCACTGTAAGCTCTTCTTCTCCATCGATTTTACTTTAATCTGTTTAGGCGATTTCCTTCTTTAACGATTTCCTTTTTACAATTTCACTTATTGCGGTTTTCCTTCAATTTGGCTATTTGGATTCCTCGCGAGATGAAGGACTGAACTGGCGAGATAAAGGATTGAACTGGCGATTTCATTTTTTGCGATCTCAACAACTCCCACACTTCTGCGGTTTCCCCCTTTCATTTTTCGATTTGTGATTTCTTGCTTTATCATTGTCCCTTCCAAAAATCTGTGATGGAAGTTGACACAAACTGCTTCGTCTTTCTTTGGTTGACTGTCATCTGTGGAGTAGGATATCTGGCAAACTTCTTCTCATTCCCGAAAGTGGAACAAAACTGATGCTACAAAAAATAGTGCTCACCATGAATTTCCAAGCAGGATGAAGAACATGGTTGTCCACGGCTCCGAATTCCCTGTAGCAATCTATAAAACAAAGCACTGTTAGGGGTGGGGGGTCTTTTCCCCCCAAAACCCTTCGATGTGAGAATCATTAAGCTGCTCTTTTGGTGTGTAAATATTGAACATTATCGAGAGAATTTAGGGTTTTGGGAAGAAGATAGAGAGAGTGAACCTGAGGCCCCCTGGAATGAGAAACTTCCGTTGTATTTATAGTCTGGATGGGCTTTTAGCCCTAAAGCCCGCTTGGCCCATTTGGGCAACCATATAGCCCATTTCAGCCCATTTAGGCCGCCTTGTTCTCCATTGGACCTTGAGGTCCTTATATTAATAATGATCATTTTATTCCCATAATATTGTATACTTTTTATGTATTTGTGTGACCATTTTTCCCCTTAGACATATAGTATTTTCTGTTGAATTTTCTATGACCACATCACTTTTCTTTTCTATCATGTTTTTTAAAAGGACCGAAACTCTTTACAAAATGTTGGTTTCTTCACTCCTCCTACGGGAAATAACGATTAGTCCTCACTCTCCTGTCAAACAAGTTAGGCAAGACACTTATGCATTCAATCGTTTAGGGGGTTGAACCACTTGTCAGGGCTCACTCACCCCCTCCCAGAGAGATCTAAGAGAGAAGTTAAAGGCAGCGAGAGCTGAGAAATCACCTCAAGCATAAAGAACTACTCAAGAGCCTTTATCTCCAATAACTCCAGCCCTGATCCAAAAGAGAAACCAAGCTCTAGCTGAGAGAGCTAGACTAGTGGCTGAAGCCATAGCCATAAAAGATTCTAAACTTGAGCTAGTGGACTTAGAGGCGAATGGAGGGATGCCTCTACGTGAGAGGTCACTCCGCCTAGATGGTGGTACTCGAACTAAAATCGTGGCTAGTCAAGCCCGGGGTACCAAAAGGTCTGATATACCAATTATTAACCTTGAACAAAATGAGAAGGAAAGGATGAAGAAGACGGTGAGGGGGCAGAGTCCATCCCGCACCTTCAAAAGCCCAAAGTAGGGCCCAAGATGAAAGTCAAGGGTCATACCGTGGCTAGTCATTCAAAAAGAAACAAAACCGAGGGAATGGAACCATAATTCATAAAAATAGTACAACAACTGTGGGAAGCCAAGAATGGCAGTGTGAAATGTACCATTCTATGGATATGTTCACTGACTGGATAACATAAGCTCCCATTTAAAAAGGATAACCCCTAGTATGGAATCATATGACAGCTCCACCAATGCATAGAGCCATATTGGGAGATTTGAGGGTCAGATGGACTTATTTTCCGACAACGAGGCTGTGATGTGCAAGGCACTAGCTGCCATCTTCACGGGAAAAGCACTTTCCTTGATGATGGACCACAAGCCACAATCGATTGACAGCTTTGAACAACTAAGGGATTCAATCCTGAAAACTTTCTTGGGGCCGGGAACCCTCTAGGCCTAACTCGAACTTAGTCGAGATAAAACAAGGATCCTGCGAGGCCACCAAAGCTTACAGAACTCATTTTCGTAAAATGACTGAACAAATAGCGGATCTCTCCTAGAGCGACATCCAACTACGTTTCGAAGGAGACTAAACATCTAGCTACGTCAAAATGGACTTTGCATCCTACAGACCGAAAAGCGTGGAGGAAATGTATGACAAGCTATTTCTATCGCGAGAGGAGAGGATCATGGGAAAACTCTACTTTCCCGCAGGCCGATAAAAGAAAGAATTGAATAAGTGAGGGAAAGCGGCCATAGTTTCGGTCAAAGTTATGGGCAAGGAAGAAACAAGGTCATAAATTCTGATAGATTTCAAAAGATAGATGAGGGAACAACGTACACCCCGCTAATCGTACCCCGAGCAACAGTTCTTAAGGAAGTGGAGATTCCACCCTCCTCCATGATTAGAAAACCAGGCGAGAGAGCAAGATACAAATGGTGTGATTATCACAATGATCATGGATATACCACAGAGGAGTGTTTCCAGCTGAAATGGGAAATACAAAACAAAATCAAAAGGGGGAATTGAGAAATTGGGTTGCGGGCCCAACAACAAGCGAGAGGCACCAAAATCCTCACCCCGGAGAGAAAGAAATCAAGTGGAAGATGATCGAGGCATGTATGATATCCAATAAGTTGGGATGGAAGCACAAAGCAACATCCAGCTGTTGGTGTAATGCCCTAGGGTTTAGTTATGTTTAACTTAAAACCGTTATGTATCGTCTTTATCGTTTAAGTTTATTATTTGATTATTATATATTTTGAATATTTACTGTAATAATATCCGTCCCTAATTATTAAGAGAATAATTAGTATAATTGTCAATGGATAATCATATGATGATTATATGCATAGAGATACACATTGAAATTATGGGTACTAGTTAGTGAAAAAGTGACTGGACTTGACCCGTATGAGATTTATGTCATGGTCAAATGTCATAATTAAATCTCATATGGTTACTTCATTTAGTCCCTAGACCTGAGATTATCATGACCTTACATATGATGAAAGTCATGTTTGATTTTAGTCAAAGATATCTTAACACGATATTTATAAAGGCTAATTTTGGCATGACAGGAATCATGATGGGAAGGATGATAAGTCAAGATGAAATTTGTCCCTCGAAAGAGAGATGTTTTGCTTGGGCCCCTCGATGAGTGATAATGATGGAAAGTGTGTGGCCACACCCCAATGCGATTGGATTATCATTATACTCAAGATCGAAAAAGCATTGAACAAATACAAGTTGACGTGGACAATGACTTGTGTTCAATATAACATCGTGAGACAAAGGGAGAAATGGAAGTGTACCATTGGAAACGTGAACTCTTACGTTATGTTATTTGGATAGACATAATGGCTTGCTAGAGTCCGCTTATATTTTATGAGGATAGATATGATCGGGCTCATTGCCAACATAACATAATCCTATTGGGTCACACACAATTAGAATGAATTGGTTAAACCAAAGAAAGAATGATTGAGAAATCCTGATGTGACTTGTTGCACCGCGCGACACAACTTGCCCATGGGCTGCTTGTGGTCGTGCAACACAACAAGGCTGATGCGGTTTGGCAGACAGTTTCCTAATACGATTAGGAAACTAATACCAATACTAAGGTAGTATAAATATGAGGTCTGTAAACCCTAATTAGCTAGCCGAATTTCTGAAAAGAAAATCAAAACAAAAGTTTCTCAATATTCTCTTCCATAGGTTTAAGAATCTAGCAATTTTCAAGAACGGTTCTTTGCTCATTCTAACGTGTGGATACTACTAGAGGATCTTCGCTCGTACGACGATCAAGGCCTAGAGTTCAAATTGTCCAAAGCAATCTGAAGGTTCAAAGGTTTTGAAGAACGAAGATTGTGATTCAAAATCACACCGATAAATTGTTCGATAGCTCAAGACCGGAAAGCAATTAAGGTTGGTAAATTTTATCTCATAGGAATTCAATTCAATCGTATAGAATGGATCTTAGGGCTTTGGGTTTTGTGTTATTTAGATGCTAATTCCGCTGCGCATGGACCCATAAAACCCAACAGTGGTATCAGAGCCCCGTTAGTATGATTAAGTTTGAATTAACAAGCTAGAATTAAGATATAAATTGTTTATATGCTTATTGCATGTTTTGTATACGGTAGAATCTTATTATTTATGTGAAACAATGTGAAAATCGTCTTCTGATTATGCTGAATTAAATATGTAAAAGCTGTTTATTTGATTTAATTGCTCTATGTTGGAATTGATTGAAATTCAGAAAATCTGCCAAACTGGCAACTCAAGTCGTGCGACAGAGTTAGCCACGAGGAGAAAATCTGGTAGTTGGGCTTGGTATGTCATGCGACAGATCTGGCCAACTGGCTGATGGCGCCGCGCGACATAACTAGCCAATCTGGGCAGAATCAATTTGATAATTTTTCTGCTAATCTGTGATTATGTTTATAATCTGATCTGTTTTAATCTGGCTGCTGTAAATGTCTGAAAATTAAATTTATAGGGCTATGCTAGATTAATTCATTGTTTATGCATGCTTAATTAATTTAAATATGATTTTTATTAATTGTTGCGATGCATGAATTATGTGTTCTTAAGTGTTAAGAATTTTATTAGATGTTTAGTTGAAACATTAATTCATAATTTCCTAAATTTTTAGTTGAAACATTAAATTTTGATTTTCTGATTGTTTATGAGAAACAAGTCAGTTTACGCAAAATTTGAAGGAATCTGATTGTTTATGAGAAACAAGTCAGTTTACGAGTCTGATTGTTTAGGAGAAACAATTCAGTATACAAATTATTGATTATCTTGTTGGTCCCAAAGGTGGCAACAAGGGTGAAAATACAGCTAGAGAGGGGGGGGGTGAATAGCTGTTACAAATTTTTCGCCCTCTAATAAAAATTAAACCTCTTGCTTACAAAACCTCTTGCAGTGAATAAGAAACTGCAAGTGAAGATGTAAAATGCACAGCGGAATATTTAGAGTTACAAAGCGGTTTTGATAGAGGAGGTTTGTAAAGCGGTTTTAATAAAGTAGTTGGTACGTGCGGTTTACAAACAAGTGAAGTTTTGACACTGTTAACTCCAAACACTATTTCACAATAATGGATATATAAATAAAGATCAAACAGAGACAAAGATAAATAATTAGTAAGCACAAGAAATATAATTGCAGAAAGTAAGAACACGCTATTTGGAGTGGTTCAATCGATAAACGATCTACGTCCACTACCAAGATGGTTAGTCTTGGATTTCTAAGAGAGATTTTATATTAAGTATTGTGAGATTACAAAGTGCAATAAAATCTTTGCTATGAAGAACAAATCCAAAACTATAACCAGTGTATCTCAAGTGTTTAATCTATGTGATTAGAACAAATGAGGTGTGTGTGTGAGAACAAGATCAAGGCTCTTTAAATACGTGAGATGTAGAGCTCAATGATTCTTGAATGTGTTAAGGCTTGATTTCTGGGGAATATTTCTTGAAGTATGAAGATGAAGATTCAAAGGAGCGATGAATTTACAGGCGAGCTTCAACTTTTCATGAACACAGCAATTTCTCAATTTTTCAAGCAATCTTCAAATGGTGAAGATTAGGGGTATTTATACCCAAGCATCCAAAATGTAGCCGTTGGACACAGCTGTTGAAGGACAGTACTTGATGCTTTCTTATTGGTCCACAACAACCACTTTTGTCCTTTGGTTCGGTAGTTGCGAGATAAAGGCGATAATGCTCCATTTGCAAGCAATGAGGTTTGGACACTGTCACCTTTTCAAGATCCTTGCGAGATCTTCTCGACAATGAATCACGTGACAAGATAAGGTGGTTGACATTGGATATTGCTGATGTGGATTATAATGACAAATGGTGGTTCACTTCAAGTCTCAATCATTGGGGCGGTTCTGGAGTATAGGCGGTTTGACAAGTGCGGTTGGTAACTCCAGTGAGTTTGCAAAGTGCGGTTGAAGATGAGCTGCAATGGAGCGGTTCATCATATGGCGGTTGCACTTGAGTAGTTCAAGGGTAGTTTCAAACAAAGGATTTTACCAGGAAAATGCTAAGGGCGGTTTTGCCAGGGCGGTTGAATGGGTGGTTTGAAACTTCTGAACTGCAACTCTCAATTCCAATGAGTCTTGTGCCAGTCTTCAAGCCTAAATTTAACCTAATCTATAAAATGGACTTAACTAAAAATTGAAGTCTAAGCTTCATTAGATAGGGTCCTAAAGTCCTTAAAATAGACAGGAGGTTATGGTATCAATCAAATCTAATACAAAAATAGGAGGGTTAAAACATGCATACCCAACAATCTCCCCCTATTTGATTGATGCCATTACCTACTATAACTAAAGCAAACATTGTACTTGGTAAAAACATGTCCAGAAGAATAAACAAGGTAAGTCATGTCCCAAGTCAATGCACACACTATCTTAAGCTATAGATTTCTATACCTTTGAAGGATTGAAAAACTTACAATTTGAAAAGTATAGAAATGCATTCAGTGCACTTAAGAATTGTGAGTTTAAGTTCAAAGTGCGGTTTAAACTGAATGTTTAAACATCAATTCAAAATAGTGATTTTAGAAAAATATTTGAATGAGGTTTTAAACTATAAGAGGTTTCGTTGTTCTACAAACAAGCAGTTTGATATGAACAAAGTTTTTGGAACCATGATGCAATTTCCATTAATTCCTCAAGTGGTTACAAAACAGGAATGAAAGAAAATTACGGGGTTACAAAAAAACAAAAGTAAGTTGGACAAAAAGAAAATACAATGAGAGTGCGGTCCAACAACAAAAGAGTTTACAAAAAATACGAGCAATAGCGGTTTAAGGTTGATGCGGTTCTTGACCTTCTTTGCTGCTGCTGCGGTTGGTTGATCTCGGGGTTCTGGCAAGATTTGATGCGAGAGGTTTCGAGACTTCGGGGATTTTCTAATTCTTCTCACCTCATCTGCGGTCCTTCCTTGAGCGGTCACCAATCTCTCTAAGATGTTTGCTTGAGAATCAATCTTGAGATTGGCATCGAGAGGCGCCTTGGAGTTATCGAGATACTTGAGCGGTTAGCTCATCAAATAAGGTGTGAAAGGAGGAGTTCAAAGAATTGTACAAAGTGTGAACCTCCCCTGAGCTGCTGCTTGATGCAGTAGAGATAGCTTGAGTCATTGGATCAAGATTCACAGTCACTTGGATGGAGGATTTCAGCTCATTGACTGTGGCTTCAAGTTTGGTGGTGAATCCTAACTTGATATTTTCAAGGCGGTCATTGAATTCATCCTTGACTTCATTCAACTTGGCCATCAAGGCATCATCAAGGGAGTTTGTTTTGATCTCAGTTTGCTCTTTAACATTATCAATTTCCGGGAGGACATTTGCTTCAACCGCATTCAAGGCGGTTTGAAAGTCTTGAGAAGTAGGAGGTTGGGAATTGACGGTTTTAAGGAATTCGGCTTGGAGGGAATCAAAGGCGGTTTTGGTGGAGGTTGCAAGGCTGGGAAATCATTTCCTTGAGATCGAGAATCTCCAAATGATTGAATTTGAATGACACCTTCAGATAACTCTTTCTTGAATCCTTCAAAGCAAGAATCAGCTGAGGATTTGACAATGTTTGCTAAGTCCTTCTCCCCCTTAATGGCATCAAGCCTCTGAGCAAAACTCTTGAGGGAGTTCCTATGATCAGCCATTTGAAGGGTTTGAGAGGCAATCAGATGGGATTGAGATTCAGCAAGCTTCTGAAGGGAGCGGTTGGAAGCTTCAAGGGAGGCATTGGATGCGGTTAGTTTAATTATGTGGCCTTGGTTAATGAGAAGTTGGGATTGAATAAGGTTAAGAGTGGAAAGGATTTGGGAGTAGTCAGTGGGTGGAGGAGCGGTTGAAGATGATGGAATATAAGTGAAGGCAGGAGGCGGTTCAGAATAGGTAGGAGGAGCGGTTTGAGGTATTTGTGACAATAGGGTTTGGAAAATGCGTGAGGCAGGAACTGTATAAGGGGATGAGGTTTGAGTTGAGATGGGTAGAGTTGGTGGTAAGGTAGATGGGGCGGTTGGTATGGGGGCGGTTGGAAGTGGGGTAGTTGGAATAGAGGTGGTTGGAATTGGCGTGGTTGAGATTGGGGTGGTTGGGATTGGGGTAGTTGATATTGGGGTGAATTGAGTGGGAGCGGTTGATGTAGGGGCGGTTTGGATAGGAATAGAAGTAGTAGGAGGATTTGAGGTGATTGGGTTGGAATGAGTTGAATGGGATTTTTGTGGGGAAGAGATAGGTGATTTAGAAGGGGATTTATGGGTGCGGTTTGATATATGAGGGGATGAATGGTGTGAGGGTGAATTTTGTGGTGAAGGAGTTGGAGTTCTAAGTCTAGAGGTTGAATGGGCTGGGCCTGCTGATGGCTTGGATGTCCATTCAGTGAAGGCTTTGGGATTTGAGGTGGCTTGATTTTGAGGGTTTGAAATTCGAAGGGGATGATGAATTTGAATTGGATTGGGAGGAGGATTTATCAAAGTAGGAGGAGGTTTCACCGGGTATCTTGATGTTGGATTTGGCAATGGTGTGAAGGTAGTGTTTCTTTGGAGGGGTTGATTTCTTGGCCATTTGTTTGAACCTCCTCTTCTTGGGATTCTCCCCCTGAGTGGTTGCAGTTTTAGGAGGTGGAGAGGGAGAGAGCGGTTTGGGAGAAAGAGATTTGGAAGGAGAAATGTTTTGGTTAATGAATGGTGAAGAGGTCGAGGTTGGATAGGTGAGGTAGGAGGAGTTTGAGCGGGAGATATGGTTGGAGAGGGAAGCGGTTGGGTTTGAGGAAGGGGTTGCGGTTGGGGTTGCGGTTCGGCTTGCGGTTGAGAAGTAGCAAGCGGTTCAGAAGTAGATGGCTTACCCTTGGCAACTTTCTTCAATCTGCCCTTCTTTCCAACTTGTCAATTTTGCTTTATAAAAAGCAACCTTATCTTCCTCTGAGAGATTGGCGATGCTTGATCTTCACGGTTTTGCCTTCTTGATAAGAGGGGCAATTCCGGCATCCTCTTCTTCTTCCTCATCATCTGGTTCATCTCTCGAGTCATCTTCTCCTTAGCTTTAGCACTTGGACCGGCACTGCGGTTTGAACACGCGGTTGAGAAGGTGCGGTCCTTGGCTTCTTGAATTGTGGCTCAAGGACAATGTTCTTCTTTCTTGAGACTTTCTTAATGGCTTTTCCAAGAGCGGTAACCGCGGTTGCGGGAGACATCTCAACATAGAATTCCTTGGGGTTTAGAGTATCGGCATCATACGGGAATTTGTCTTGGGCATCTCCAAATGAGTATACGAAGTTGTGACAAACCACGGTTCCAAGGGAGTCTCCCTCACCCATTGAGTGCGATAATTCGGGAGTTGAAAGTACGAGATCCTCCAAGTGTTGATAGCTAGTAAACAAAGCGGTTAGGAGTTTGCGAGAATGGTCTCCACCTCGATGCTCATTCTTGATCCTGGATTGATATGCATCAATAGAACTAGCCGGTTCCTTCATCGAATCTTGGGCCAATTTAGCTTTATCCCATTGTAAATGGCACATCGATAAGTCCATTCTTTGAGTAGTGAAGTTGTTGTGGTTACCGGTTTACCACATACGAGACAACCCTACTAAATAGCCCAAGTGGCTCATTAATTCACCAAATTCTCTTCTTGCCTTCTTCTTGTAATAACCGAGATAAAGAGGTCGGATTGATGATTGGCGGCGGTTGCATCCAATACTTCTGATCAACCTCCATAGGGCACCACGACACATGAAATCCATAAGTACTTCTAATATCCGGATGATCAATAGATATATCGAAGCCTTCAACACTACCAACCGGGCATTTGATCTTGGTGCCATCGATAATTTTCTATCTCCTAGAACGGCGAGAGAGTAAAATTGATCCACGAAGGAAGGAATGATATAAGATTGGCCTTTGTTGAAGAGAGGGAGGATTCGGAGGTAGTGAGTCTTCGATCATCTCTCTACCAAGAGCATCTCCTTGGAGCTCGGGCTCATTAATCTCATAGCTTTGGAAGAAAAAATTTAGGATCCTACAAAATGAAACAAAGGTTTTAGATCCATAAAGTGATTCACAATACACAGGCGGTTTGGGCATCCATGCGGTTGGCAATTGATGCGGTTGAAAATGTTGAGAACTCCAAACCTCAAGTAAATTGTGAACACAACAAAACACTTAGAAAATATGTAAAAGATTATACTAGTACGTGGCATTGTAATCCAAGTTTATCCCTGCAAGCGGTGATTAGAGAGGAAAGGTTATGGTGTCCGGCCTATATACTAAGTAATATCTCAAACACACTTGGCATGCGGTTGCAAAAGAATAAAATAGCTAACAGGCATGCGGTTCAAAATATTATGCGGTTCATGAAGAGCATGCGGTTCATAGAGACCTGCGGTTCCAAATTGAACGCGGTTTTGGAAAGGTCATGCGGTTTCAAAAGAAAATAAAAATGCATGCGGTTCTTAATTGGGAATGCGGTTGTAAATGGCATGCGGTTGATGTTTCAAAAACCAAATTTATTGAAAATTTTATAAGTATGAGAAACAGATTTTGAAAATCAAGGGAACCAAAACATGTGACAATTTTAACAAGGCATATGAACAGTCATGTTGAAGACAATGATGAACACGAAGAACACTTAGAACACTAAGAACGAGAGATTCAACAAAGGTTCACCAAAATCAACAAATAACATGTCAAAATGATCACATTGAGCGGTAGAGTAACAATATAACATTAAAAATTCATACTTTGCTCGAGAATCACCATGAAAAAGCAAGAACACTCAAATGGGTTTTCGAATGACATAAACTTAAAATCCAAAATCAGTGTTCAAATCATTGATTGATCGTAAAATAAATTACATATAAAGAATCTAACAGTTAATCCGAGCAAAACCCAACTGAAATCATACAAAATGATTAACATATGACACATTTATGAAGAAAATTCATTCAAGGGTTTCGAAGCTTTTGAAGGTCTGATAATGGCGGATTCATGAATGATTTGCAGAAATAAAGAGAGAAGTAGTTAAGGAACACATACCATATCAGAGAATGGAGCTTTAGGTGCCATTGAAGATTCAAGATTTAAAGATTAAGTTTTGAAGATTTTTAGAGAGAGAGAGAAGATGAAGTTTGGTAGGAAAGTACATGGTGTACAGAGTGAAAAGGTGAAATTGTAAGGGTTGGTAGTTATTTATAGGAACATTCTCAAGCAAAGGACAGTTGAAAAGACATTTTGATTTTCCCATAAAAGAAATCATTTCTCTGTTTGCACCCTTTCATCTTCTTCTCTTTTGCCAATGACGGCTGACAAGAGAGCTTTAAATGCTAATGTTCCCTTTGCATTAAATGCATTTAAATTTTGAAATAACGTGGGAAAACATTTGCAAAAATGCCCTTATGTCAAAATGTGGACTGAAATGAAAATAAAGGAACTTACCTTGGGTCCACGTGGCAGTGCGGTTGAAAAGGGTTTTAAACCACATAGCTTCTTAAAAAAAAATTAAAACTTGATTTTGAAAATACCATATGTTGAAGGCGGTTTAAGATGAGGCGGTCACAAGCAGCATGCGGTTGACCACTCATGCGGTTTGAATGAACGCGGTTCAACAATGGTGCGGTTGAAATTTTCAATGAGAAATACAACCTAAACTCAACACACAAGTTAGTCAATAAAAGGAATGGACTTATTTAAGTTCAAGCATACCCATTTCTCCTCTGAGGAAAGAAAATCTCTTGGAGTCAAGAGCCTTGGTGAGGATGTCAGCAATCTGATTATTTGTCCCCACATACTCTAAATGGATATTCCTCTTCTCCACATGGTCTTTGAGAAAATGATACTTGATATCAATATGATTGGTCTTGGAATGCATGACAGGGTTGTTGGAGGCGAAATAGTTGAAGTGTTGTCACACATGATGGGGCAATTCCCTTCATGGATTCCATAGTCTACCAAGCTTCTTTGCTTCATCGAAAGGATTTGGCGGTAACAACTACCAGCGGCAATATACTCGGCCTCTGTGGTAGGCACTGGCGAAGCTTGCTTCTTGCGGCCCAAGCAACTAGTCTATTTCCAAGGAAATGACAAGTACCACTAGTGCTTTTCTGTCAATAGTACAAATGCATAATCTGCATCTGAATAACCTACAAGATCGAAGTTCGAATCTTTGGAATACCAAAGTCCAAGGTTAGTGGTTCAAGATAAATAGCGGATTATACGCTTGGCGCAATAAGATGTGCTTCTCTAGGAGTGCGCTTGGTAGCGAGCACATACACGAGACACTAAACATGATATCGGGCCTACTAGCGGTTAAGTAAAGTAATGAGCCGATCATACCTCGATATAAAGTCGATCAACTTTCTTACCTTTGAGATCCTTATCTAGCTTATTGCCGGTGGCCATAGGAGTATCATATGCTTTAGCATTTTCTAATCAAACTTCTTTATCAACTCCTTGGTGTATTTGGCTTGGCTGAGAAAAATACCTTCTTCGCATTGCTTGATTTGAAGCCCGAGGAAGAATGTTAATTCTCCCATCATGCTCATCTCAAACTTGCTTTTCATTAGCTTCTCGAAATGCTTACAAAGCAACTCATTAGTAGAACCAAAAATAATATCATCAACATAAATTTGAACAAGTAAAGTATGCTCATTATATTTGGCAATAAAAAGAGTTGTATCAATTTTACCTCGTTTAAATCCTTTTTCTAGTAAAAATTTAGAAAGAGTCTCATACCATGCCCTTGGAGCTTGCTTAAGTCCATACAAAGCTTTTTGGAGTTTGTAGACATGATTGGGAAATTTGTAGTCTTCAAATCCAGGAGGTTGGGCAACATACACGGTCTCTTGCAGTTCGCCGTTGAGAAAAGCACTCTTTACGTCCATTTGATATAACTTGAAACGCTTGAAAGAGGCGTAGGCTAAGAAAATCCTAATAGCTTCCAATCTTGCAACTGGAGCAAAGGTTTCATCATAATCAATTCCTTCTTCTTGCCTATATCCTTGTGCAACCAACCTTGCTTTATTCCTAGTGATGCTTCCATTCTCATCCATCTTATTCCTAAATACCCACTTGGTTCCTATCACTCCTTGATCCTGAGGTCTAGGCACCAAAGTCCAGACCTTGCATCTTTCAAACTGGTTGAGTTCTTCTTGCATAGCAACGACCCAACTGGAATCTTGGAGTGCTTCATCAATCTTCTTGGGTTCAACTTGAGATATCAAAGAAGTATGCTCGTCATAATTCGATCTCCTTGTTTGAACACCGGAAAACAGATCACCAATCACATTTGTGAGGGGGTGGCTGCTGACTTCACGAACCTCCAGGGGTAAGTCTGGTTGGGCGAGGTTTCTTGAAGATCTTCAATTGGAACATCGTTAGATCCTTGGCGAAGTCATGGAAGGTAAGTTGACGAAGAGGTTCTTCAAGGTGGATAGGGAATTTTCAACTTCTTCTTCCTGGGAGTTGCATGCGGAGTAGGAACCGGGTGCGGTTTGAAAGGTGCGGTTTGAGAATTTCGGTTGAGGGTCTTTGGATTTTGCGGTTGAGGTTCGGGTGCGGTTTGAGATGGTTCACTTGTTTCATTATGCTCAACAAAATCATCGGCAACATTTGGAGCCAAATGTGGCTCGAGGAGAGAATGCTCATCAAAAGTAACATGGACAGACTCAACTATTTTTAAACTAGTTTTATTGAAAACACGAAAAGCTTTTGAATGTTTAGCATACCCAACAAAAATACCTTCATCGGCCTTGGCTCCGAATTTACCTCTATTTTCTCTTCCGTTGTAGAGGACAAAACATTTGCAGTCAAAGATTTTGAAGAATGCAATGTTGGGGGTTCTTCCTCGCCAAAGCTCATAGGGAGTCTTGTTATGGGTATTGTTGATGAGGAGCGGTTACGAGTGAAGCATGCGGTATTGATTGCTTGACCCAAAAATGCGAGGTAGCTTCGCTTCGGATATCATTGTCTTTCCGGCCTCAATCAACGTCCTATTCTTCCTTTCCACAACCCCATTTTGTTGTGGAACACCAGCGGTTGAAAAATTGTGATCAATCCCATGGTCATCACAATACTGAGCAACACCGTTGTTCTTAAATTCCGTTCCATTATCTGATCGAACACTAACGATGTCGTCTTCTTTTTGAGTTTGGAGCCGTCTGAATAGTGTGGTGAGAATCTCATAACAATCATCTTTGGAAATCATCATCTCAACCCACGTATATCTTGAGTAATCATCCACCACCACTAAGGTATATCTATTTCCTCCAATCTTTGGCGGTGGTTACGGGTCCAAACAAATCTATGTGAAGCGATTGTAAGCATCTTGAAGTTGAAGGAGCGGTCTTCTTTGGTGAAGGACGACGCGGTGCCTTACCAGTGGCATGCCTTTGCATTTCTCGGGATGGTGGTCGGCCACTTTGGGTAAACCACGAACGAGGTTTTCCCTACCAATCTTTGCAAGATACTTGAAGTTCAAGTGGCTCAACCTCTTGTGCCATAGCCAACTATTTTCGCTCACATTCTTTGCTACAAAAACGAGAGGTTAGTAATACTACATGCGAATTAAGATCAATAATGTAAATATTACTCTTACGAATCCTGTGAGTAGGGTGACGCGGAAATGCTATCTTTGATAAAGCAATTTGATGACGTGAAGTTGCAAAGCATTCCTTTGTCGCAAAATTGAGAAATTGAAAGGAGGTTGTGCTTGAGTCCATCGACAAGAGAAACCTTCTCAATAGTTAGGTTTCCTCTCCTTATAACACCATATCCAATGGTCTTTCCTTTGTTGTTGTCACCAAAGGTTACGAGATGGACCACTTGCTTCAACGACATCTTCAAGTAATGATCTATCTCCAATCATATGTCTTGGCGGCCACTGTCAAGATACCATTCATTATCCTTGGAGTGACCAGCCATGAAGCAGAGGACCTGAAATGTAAACATTAAGAACGAGGTCCCCCTTTATTCCTTGGGTCCTAAAGTTAGCAACCCTTTACGACCCACACCTGCTTGACAGAAGGAGGTTTACTCTTTCTGGCATTGGATGTGAACCGCAAAAGGCATTCTGCAGCCTTGTGACCTAAACCATCACACACAGAACATTTATAATAGCTACAAGCTTCATGAGGTTTTACTAACTCCTTACTCTTCTTAGGAGTTGCATGCGGTTTGGGACAAGGAAGCGGTTTTGGAGAAGCTTGATTCCGGCTAAGAGTCCGGCGAGATAAAGGGAACAGGCTTTGGTTTGACCACGTATTTCTGGGAACGCTATTCCTGCTTTTGAGGGCGGGAGGAGCGGTCGAAGAAGATGCGTGATCGGACACAGAGTTATCGACACCACCTTTTCCACCGGGAGCGGTTGGAGCGGTATGCGACCAATTCCATAAGCCATTTCCTCTTGAGTTTGCTTCCACAGAATCCTTAGGTTTCAACACAGAATTCTTTCCATATTGCTTTCCTTTAGGGTAGACATAATTTATTTGTCGTCCTTTACCCTTTCCTTTAGCATGCTTCCCCTTAGGAATTTCTTTAGTTAGTTCCAAAATTTCCTCATCCTTTTCACTCGAGGATGCACACTTCTCCTCTTCCTCAGATCCAAAACCTAGGCCTTCCTTAATTCCAGGAGGAACTTGGAAGTCCATGATTTTATCCTTGGTGGATTGAGACTTGAGCCACGAATCAATAATCTTTTGGCGATCGTTGATTTGGGTTACCAAGTCATCATTCCGGAGTTGAAGTGCAGCAACCTTAGTTTCAAGGATGCGGTTCTGATCAGCAAGAGGAGTCATACTTCTGATTTGGTCCTTAAGATTTGAAATTTCGGACTTCATCACAGTTTTCTCCGTCTTGTACAGATTAAGTTCATCATGAGCTAAGCTTAAGGCTTTCTTAAGATTAGAGAATTGATGGATCACCATTTCAGCTTCCTTGAACATCCTTTCATGTTCCATGGGAGAAACCTCTTCCACCACCTTTTTCAAAATTTTCTTCTTTGGAATAGTTTTTGAAGGTGGAGCATTTGTAGGAGGAAAAATGGGACGTGAATACGAGCAATTTCCTATCTTAATGCTAGGAGTAAGTTTGATATCATCATCCAATTTAAAATTTGGAAGTTTTGTAGAAACCTCCTTTTCTTCCATATCTTGCAACTCGACTGACTCAGAATCTGATTCATCGGAAGCATCTACAACTAAGCAGAGATTAACCTCTTCGGTTTCATCATCACTTCCATCATCAGAATCTGTTTCAATCCAAGTTGCTAATTCCTTGGAATTCTCTTCCTCCTCAGCAACCATTCCCTTGCGACGAGAAAATTTCGCAGGAGAGGTTTTCTTTTTCATGTATTCATATTTAGGTTGTGGACACTCAGATGCAAAGTGATCAGGTTTTCTACAATTATAGCAAACTAGATCACTCTTTTTCTTTGTATCTCCAGCCTTAGAAAACGTTGCAGGAGGTTTGCCTTTTGAAAATGATTTTGTGAAAGGTTTTGAGGATTTTCTAAATTTTTGGAATCTTTTCACAAACATGGCAAAATCATCATCATCCATCTCGATGAGTGATGAGGTTGATATGGAAGGATCAGCGGTTTGGTTGGATGTAGATGGTTTCTCCTCTTGTTCCACTACGGACATGGAAAGCGATTTGGTTTTTCCTTCAATCTCTTCAATATGATTTAATTTTAATTCATAGACTCTAAGATTGGCGTACAAGTTACTTAACGACCAAGTACCCAAAACTTTGGAGTCTTCTAAAGAGGTAGCCTTATTTACCCATTTAGAACCTAAAGCAGATAGGAAAGTCATATTGATTTCCTTATCGGTTAAAGTTTTGCCAAGAGATCTACAAGCATTAACTACCTCAACATATCGGTCGTAGGTTTGACGCAAGGTTTCGTTGGATTTTCTGTTGAAGTTGTTGTATGATCTTTCAACAGCATATAATTTGCTTTCCTTGCATTCATCATCACCTTCGAGGTAGCTCTCAATGGCATCCCACATACGCTGCGGTTTTGAGGTACATCACTTGTAGAGTTGATACGGGAGGGTTCCGAAATGATGTGCCTAGCCTTCTTGTCTAAGGCAACCAATCTCTTCTCTTCATCCGACCACTCTTCTTTTGGCTTTTTGACCTCTGGAATTGTTGCACTGGTGGTTGCATCTGTGTTGGCCTTCATTGGAACTAACGGGCCATTGATCACGCACTCCACCAGCATTTCATCTATAGTTTCCAAATGAATAAGCATTCGTCACTTCCAGATATCAAAGTGGTATTCGTCCAAGATTGGAATGTGTGAATAGTTAACAGTAGTCATTGTCTTTGTATTTGCCATATCGAATCGACACACAAGCTGTTAAGCTTGAAAAACAGTGGTTTTAAAATGTGTTGGCTCTGATACCACTTGTTGGTCCCAAAGGTGGCAACAAGGGTGAAAATACAGCTAGAGGGGGGGGGTGAATAGCTGTTACAAATTTTTCGCCCTCTAATAAAAATTAAACCTCTTGCTTACAAAACCTCTTGTAGTGAATAAGAAACTGCAAGTGAAGATGTAAAATGCACAGCGGAATATTTAGAGTTACAAAGCGGTTTTGATAGAGGAGGTTTGTAAAGCGGTTTTAATAAAGTAGTTGGTACGTGCGGTTTACAAACAAGTGAAGTTTTGACACTGTTAACTCCAAACACTATTTCACAATAATGGATATATAAATAAAGATCAAACAGAGACAAAGATAAATAATTAGTAAGCACAAGAAATATAATTGCAGAAAGTAAGAACACGCTATTTGGAGTGGTTCAATCGATAAACGATCTACGTCCACTACCAAGATGGTTAGTCTTGGATTTCTAAGAGAGATTTTATATTAAGTATTGTGAGATTACAAAGTGCAATAAAATCTTTGCTATGAAGAACAAATCCAAAACTATAACCAGTGTATCTCAAGTGTTTAATCTATGTGATTAGAACAAATGAGGTGTGTGTGTGAGAACAAGATCAAGGCTCTTTAAATCTGTGAGATGTAGAGCTCAATGATTCTTGAATGTGTTAAGGCTTGATTTAAAATTTGGGAATATTTCTTGAAGTATGAAGATGAAGATTCAAAGGACTGATGAATTTCTGGGCAGAGCTTCAACTTTTCATGAACACAGCAATTTCTCAATTTTTCAAGCAATCTTCAAATGGTGAAGATTAGGGGTATTTATACCCAAGCATCCAAAATGTAGCCGTTGGACACAGCTGTTGAAGGACAGTACTTGATGCTTTCTTATTGGTCCACAGCAACCACTTTTGTCCTTTGGTTCAGTAGTTGCGAGATAAAGGCGATAATGCTCATTGCAAGCAATGAGGTTTGGACACCTGTCACCTTTTCAAGATCCTTGCAGATCTTCTCTGACAATGAATCACGTGACAAGATAAGGTGGTTGACATTGGATATTGCTGATGTGGATTATAATGACAAATGGTGGTTCACTTCAAGTCTCAATCATTGGGGCGGTTCTGGAGTATAGGCGGTTTGACAAGTGCGGTTGGTAACTCCAGTGAGTTTGCAAAGTGCGGTTGAAGATGAGCTGCAATGGAGCGGTTCATCATAGGGCGGTTGCACTTGAGTAGTTCAAGGGTAGTTTCAAACAAAGGATTTTACCAGGCAAATGCTAAGGGCGGTTTTGCCAGGGCGGTTGAATGGGTGGTTTGAAACTTCTGAACTGCAACTCTCAATTCCAATGAGTCTTGTGCCAGTCTTCAAGCCTAAATTTAACCTAATCTATAAAATGGACTTAACTAAAAATTGAAGTCTAAGCTTCATTACATAGGGTCCTAAAGTCCTTAAAATAGACAGGAGGTTATGGTATCAATCAAATCTAATACAAAAATAGGAGGGTTAAAACATGCATACCCAACAATTATGTTGCATTCAAATTGGTATTATAATTGTGCATGACTAGGAAAGTTCTTTCGAAGGAAGATTTGGTATTTAAGCAGTCCTTGTGGCTCACCTATTTTTTTGGAAACTTACCTGGTGTACGATTATGACTATCTTTGTTGATATGCTTATAATCTGCTTTAAAGAACCTTCATTTAACTTTTAAGTTCTTTATGCCAATCTATGATTAAAACACTTGAGACCACTCGGATAGTTTTGGGTGGGCTTGCCATAGCAAGGTGCTTTGATTCTATTTCGTTTGCGAGCAAGATGAGGAAATGGTGGTTTCTATACGTTTAAAGTGGATGAACTTAATTGGGTTATCAAAATGGTTTTGGACCCAAGGCATAAGATGAGATTAAAATATGCTTAGACATATGATGTCTTAAATAAATCTCATAAAAGATCTAAGAGTCATATACGATATGATTGATGTTTTCTACCTAATTAATTTAATCTTGAGCGGTGCGCCATAGCGTACTTGAGATTAAATTAAAGTTGGATCTTAGCCCATTAAATGCATATTATGCTTATTTGCATTAGAAGGTGTATGATTTAGTGGGAGTATTTGTAAAATACATTATTTGCTCTTAAATGATAAATGTGTTGATATTAATATGTGTTCATATAGTTTGTATATCTTGTTGTAGAAGTAGCATTACATAATGATAATTGCGATTCATCCTTACGAATGACAAAGTTCGAAAGGAACGATACAAATAATTCTGATTGGATCAGAAGCCTAAAGAATGGTTCTTAGGTAAATGTGTATGTTCTTGACGAATCCGTTCCTGCTGAACCCACTGCAAATGTTGCAAAGGGCAAATAAGGAGCAACATTAGAAACATGTTGATGATTCTAATAGTATTGCTTACCTTATACTTGCCACCACGTTTGAAGGCTCTTATGAAGAACCTTGAACACATGGAAGTTACTTTTCGTTCTAGAAAAACGCACAAAGGAAATGTTCCAAGTGCAAGCTAGGCAAAGGTGTATGTTGAAGCGAAGGTTCCTAATGCATGAGATGCAAAAAGGGATCAATCCGCAAGTGTGTTAATGGTTAACACAAGAAAGGGGTTCATAAAGGAAAAGTAGGTAAAGCAAAGGTTGCTAAACCAAGGACAAAAGTTGTCAAAGCCGAAGAGGCTAAACCCAAAGTGTCTCAAAAGGATGCAGTTTGCTACCATTGCAATGAGATTGTTCGTAGGAAGCAAAGTTGCAAGGCTTATTAGGAAGGCCTAAAAGGTGAAGAAGGGCAATATGATTGCTACTACTTCAAGTATCTATATGATAGATATTTTCCTCTCGACTTCTTGTTCTTGGGTATATGATACCGGATATGAATCCCACATTTGTTTAAATGTGCAAGGAACAATTAATAGAAAGCTACTCAAAGAAGGTAAATTAAACCTATGCATGGGAATGAAGCAAGAGTTGCTACATTAACCATAGGGACTTATGAAGTCACTTTACCTTGTGAAGTAGTACTTATTTTGAACAAATATGACTACATTCCAGATTTGAGTAGGAGTATTATTTCCGTTTCTTAAATGGATGATGAAGGATATAATTTTCTTATTGAGGATAAGAAGTTTTATATTTATTTAATGATATGCCTTATTGTATTGCATATGTCATTGAATGGTCTTCATATCCTTGATGTTAAGAAACAAAATAATATTGAAGATATCTATAATATAAATGAGAGATCTAAACCGAACAATATGAACAATGAGTTCATATGGCATTGCCAGATTGGTCAGATAAATAAGAAACATATATCTAAACTCCATTAACATGGACTTATAGACTCATATGACGATGAATCATTTGAGGAATGTGGATCTTGATTATTGGGATTATTGACCAAACCACCCTACACTAAGAGTAGTGGGAGGGCTAGTGACTTATTGGTCATTATACATGAGATGTATGTGGACTATTAAGTAGCATTGCTAGGGGAAGACTTCGGTATTTCATCACATTTCACTAAAGACTAATCTAGATATGACTATGTCTGTCTGATGAAGTCCAAAGGTGAATCGTTTGAGATGTTTCGAACATTTCAAGATGAAGTACAAAACAACTTGGTAAAACTATTAAGTACTTCGATTGGATTGAGGTGGTGAATATTTGAGCCAAGAGTTTGACAATCATCTCAAAACTGTGAAATTGTTTCAAGAATTGACTCCACAAGGAACACCACTATGAATGGTGTGTCTGAAAGGAGGAATTGAACCTTGTTAGACATGGTTCGTTCGATGATGTGTCAAGTTGACTTTCCTAAATTCCTTTTGAGGATATGCATTAGAAATAATGCGGTTACACTGAATCGAGTCCTTACTAAATCGGTTCCAAAGGCCCCATATGAGATGTGGCATGGAAGAAAACTTAGTTTGTCTTTCATGAAGATTGGAATTGCGAATCTTATGTAAAGAGACTTGTGTATGATAAGTTAGCACCAAATCTGACATGGTTATTTTCGGAAATTAATCTTACAACTGCGAAGAGAACAAAATGTTTGTTGCTCTATACGATTCGTTTCTTGAGAAATAGTTTCTCAATAAAGAATCTAGTGGGAGTAAAATTAATCTTAAAGAAGTTCAAGAATTCGAAAATAATATGGAACCAAGAGTAGAGATGGAACCAAGTTCACAAAGAGTTGTGGAACCGGTTCAAGATGCACAAGTCCATCGTAGATCGGATAGGTTACGATCCAAACTCAAGAAATATTGATTTCTCGTATCGGAAAGTAATGAAGTGGAAGTCATTGAGAATGATGATCCTACTTCCTATCTTGAGGCGATGTCCACTCCTAATTTGGATAAATGGTTAGGAACCATAGAGTCCAAATTGCAATCCATGTTTGATGATCAAGTTTGGAACTTGATTGGGCTACCTGAAAGTGTAAAAACAAAAGGGATGCAAGTAGGTATTCAAGACCGACATGGATAGGAAGGTGTATACTTTCATAACTAAGGATTGTAGCAAAGGGATTTAGGCGAATTCATAGTGTTGACTATGCTGAAACCTTTTCGCCAGTTACAATGTCGAAGTATATTAGAATTTCAATTGTCATGATCGCGTATTATGACTATGTGATATGACAAATGGATGTCAAACAACTTTCTTAAGGATGTGTATAGTACACAACCCGAGAGTTTTATCGATCCAAGAAAATCTAATAAAGTATGCATGTTGCAAAGATCCATAAGATGGGTTAAAGCAAGCTTCAAGGAATTGGAATCTTCATTTTGATGAATCGGTCAAAAGTTTGACTTCATCAAGTACGAAGATGAACTTTATGTATACATGAAATTCAGTGGGAGCGTAGTATTATTTCTATTGTTTTATTACAATAATATCTTACTCATTGAAAAAACAAGTTCCGACACTTAAGACTGTCAAGTCTTGGTCAAGGAAAGGTTTCTCAATGAAAGATATGGGTAAAGCCGATTACATCCTTGGCATCAAGATCTATAGATATAGATCTAGAAGGATAAATTGGTTTGAGTCAAAGTATTCACATTGACAAGGTTCTTAGAAGAGTCTAAGAAGAGTAGCTTCTCAATGGGTCATGGTATTTCTCTTAGCAATACTCATTGTCTTATGACAACTAATGAGCAAAAGGGGAATGAATGAAGCTCTATATGCTTCGGCATTTGGATCTGTCATGTATGCCATGACTTGTGCTAGACCCGACGTCTCATATGCTTTGAACATGATGAGTCGATACCAATCTGATCCTGTTGAGAACCATTGGATGGCAGTTAAGACGATCCATAAGTACTTAAGAAGAACTAAGGATATGTTCTTGGTATTTGAAAGGTTGGAAGTTAATCTTGTTGTAAGGGTTACATAGATGCTAACTTCCAAACTGACAAAGTTAATTTAAAATCGCAATTAGGATTTGTGTCTATGCTTATAGGAGGTGCAATTTTGATTGGAAGAGTTCCAAGCAGAAAATTGTAGCCGATTCTACTACTAAGGCCGAATTTTAGTAACATTTGATGTGGCTAAAATAGGCAGTTTGGATCAAAAGTTCATTAGTATTTTGGAAATGTTCCAAGTATCACTAATCGGTGAAACTTTTGTTGTGACAATTGTGGTGCCATTTGTGCAAACAATGGAACCAAGTTCACAACAGCGATCCAAACACACACTTAGATGTTTTTTGAGGAATTCATAAAGAATGAGAAGACGTTAAGATATGCAAAGGATCAACCGATGATGACATTAGAGATTCACTTACAAAGACCCTCGCACAGGAAGAAGCATGATGGTCATGCTAAATCCATGGGTATTCGATACATAAATGGAGCCTAGTGCAAGTGGGAGACTGTTGGTGTAATGCCCTAGGCTTTAGTTATGTTTAACTTAAAACCGTTATGTATCGTCTTTATCGTTTAAGTTTATTATTTGATTATTATATATTTTGCATATTTATTGTAATAATCTCCGTCCCTAATTATTAAAAGAATAATTAGTATAATTTTCAATGGATAATCATATGTTGATTATATGCATAGAGATGCACATTGAAATTATGGGTACTTGTTAGTGAACAAGTGACTGGACTTGACCCGTATGAGATTTATGTCATGGTCAAATGTCATAATTAAATCTCATATGGTTACTTCATTTAGTCCCTAGACCTAAGATTATCATGACCTTACATATGATGAAAGTCATGTTTGATTTTAGTCAAACGATATCTTAACACGATATTTATAAAGGCTAATTTTGGCATGATAGGAAGGATGATAAGTCAAAATGGAATTTGTCCCTCAAAATAGAGATGTTTTGCTTGGGCCCCTCGATGAGTGATAATGATGGAAAGTGTGTGGCCACACCCCAATGCGATTGGATTATCATTATACTCAAGATCGAAAAAGCATTGAACAAATACAAGTTGATGTGGACCATGACTTGTGTTCAATATAACATCGTGAGACAAAGGGAGAAATGGAAGTGTACCATTGGAAACGTGAACTCTTACGTTATGTTATTTGGGTAGACATAATGGCTTGCTAGAGTCCGCTTATGTTTTATGAGGATCGATATGATCGGGCTCATTGCCAATATAACATAATCCTATTGGGTCACACACAATTAGAATGAATTGGTTAAACCAAAGAAAGAATGATTGAAAAATCCTGATGTGACTTGTTGCACCGCGCGAAACAACTTGCCTAAGGGCTACTTGTGGTCGTGCGACACAACAAGGCTGATGCGGTTTGGCAGACAGTTTCCTAATACGATTAGGAAACTAATACCAATACTAAGGTAGTATAAATATGAGGTCTGTAAACCCTAATTAGCTAGCTGAATTTCTGAAAAGAAAATCAAAACAAAAGTTTCTCAATATTCTCTTCCATAGGTTTAAGAATCTAGCAATTCTCAAGAACGGTTCTTGGTTCATTCTAACGTGTGGATACTACTAGAGGGTCTTTGCTCGTATGACGATCAAGGTATAGAGTTCAAATTGTCCAAAGCAATCTGAAAGTTCAAAGGTTTTGAAGAACGAAGATTGTGATTCAAAATCACACCGATAAATTGTTCGATAGCTCAAGACCGGAAAGCAATTAAGGTTGGTAAATTCTATCTCTTAGGAATTCAATTCAATCGTATAGAGCGGATCTTAGGGCTTTGGGTTTTGTGTTATTTAGATGCTAATTTCGCTGCGCATGGACCCATAAAACCCAACACCAGCTGTCCAAACAAATCAAGATTAGATAAAATATTCCTAGTGCCAGCCTTTACATAGGAGGAAGAACAAGAAATCGGGTTCAAGAGGAGCGAGCTAGCTTCCACCTTCTTCCACTCCACTAATTCCTTGACCATCAAAATAAGGACAAATTAGGCTAACGTAAGCAGGGTGTTGATTGATACCGGTGCGGCAAGGGACATCCTCTATTATCACACTTTAGTGGGAATGAAAATGTCTGATAAACACCTCACTCCCCACGCCGAACTATTGGAGGGAAACACCAATCACACTGTGCATGTCAAGAGCACTATTGAATTTGAAGTAAAAATTGGAGAAAATTCACTGGAAAAAATAGCCCGGATTACCTTTATCGTCATAGATATGCAATCTTAATACAATGTGATCTTGGGAGTCACGGCGCATGCAACATTGGGGATAGTAGCATCGGTTCCCAATTAGCGAGATAAGTTCAACACCCCTGAAGGCATAGCATGCATAAAAATTCATCCATATTTTCTTTTTGAAAACATTGGAAGAGAAAAGGAAACTAACAGAGGGGGCCTCCAGCTCACACCTTGGGAATAAGGAAATAGCAGTAAGAGTAGTGGGAAGAGCCTAGAAAGCAGCTTAATCAGGGTGTTATCCTTCCATTTCACAAGAGGAGAACTTAAAACAAGTAGAAAGACCAAAAAGATAGCTCACATGCCCGGAGGATACGTCGATCGGGAAATCATTGAAACTATTGATCGAGAAGCCATTTATACACTATCATCTTCTTTTTCCCAAAAGGCCTCATCAATGTCTATCATAATAGGCTCCCTCCACGATCATAAAATAACCGATCTGCAACCCAATGATGAGCTGGAAGAGGTTATCATCAACATCTCTTAACTCGAGCAGAAAGTCAAAGTGGACCTGGATTCACCTTGAGGAGAGAAAAATCCTGATTGAGTTCCTTCGCAAAAATTGTGATGTGTTTGCATGGAGAGTAGAGGATATGGAAGGAATTAGTGAGGATGTCATTGAAAAACTGAATGATAGATCATCCTTCAAACATATTCATCAAAATCAAGATATTTTTCCCTGGAGAAAGAAGTTGCTATTAAAGAGGAAGTAGAGAAATTGCTCAAAGTTGGGATAATCAAGGAGATTTCTTACTCTAAATGGCTAGAAAACGTGGTGATGGTGAAAAAGTGTTGGTCCCAAAGGTGGCAAAAAGGGAACATGTGTAGATCCTCTTTTAAAAAAGTAAAAAAAAAAAATAGCTGTTACAAATTTTTCGCCCTCTTTTAAAACTAAACCTCTAAGCTTACAAAAACCGCTTGCAGTGTGTTAAAAACTGCAAGTAGAGTTGTAAAATGCACAGCGGAATGTTCAAATATACAAAGCGGTTTTGAGGTGCGATTTGTAAAGCGATTTATAGTGCGGTTTTAGAGTGTGCTTTACAAACAGAAAAATGAGGTTTTGACAAAGTTAACTCCAAACACAATTCACAATAACAGATAACTACAAATAAGATCAAACAAAGAAAAAGATAGATAATTAATAAGCACAAGAAATAATAAATGCAGAAATATAAGAACACAATATTTGGA
Source organism: Adenophora triphylla var. japonica (assembly GCA_022495995.1). Lineage (NCBI taxonomy): Eukaryota > Viridiplantae > Streptophyta > Magnoliopsida > Asterales > Campanulaceae > Adenophora > Adenophora triphylla. The sequence goes on along the minus strand of JAFEMH010004462.1, from coordinate 108,447 downwards.
GTAGTTCAATCGATAAATGATCTACGTCCACTAACAAGATGGTTAGTCTTAGATTTTCTAAGAGTTAGATTTTATATTGAGAATGAGAGAGATTACAAGTTACAAAGTATTCAAACTCAGATCTAAAATCTATTCTATGAAGATCGAATCCTAGACTATAACCAGTGTACCTCAAATGAATAATCGATGTGATTAAACAAGTGAGGTGTGTGTGTAAACAAGATCAAGGCTCTTTGAATCTAAGAGATGGAGAGCACAATGATTCTTGATATGTTAAGACTTGATTTTTGGGCTGGGATATTTTTCTTGAAGTAGGAAGATGAAGATTCAAAGGACTGGAAATTTTTTGGGCAGAACTTCAACTTCGTATGAACTCACAGCAAATCAATTTCTCAAGCACTCTTCAAGTGGTGAAGATTGGGGGTATTTATACCCAAGCACCAAGGAACTAGCCATTGGACACAGCTGTAGCAAGTACTGTACTGGTGCTTTCCCATTGGTCTACAATAACCACTTTTGTCCTTAGGTACAGCAGTTGCAGGTAAAGCTGATCATGCCTCCACTGCAATTAAGGTAGTTAGGACATCTGTCACCTTTTCAAGATCCTTGCAGATCTTCTTTGACATTGAGTCAAGTAACAAGATATGGTGGTTGACATTTGATATTGCTGACGTGAATTCCAACGGTCAAATGTGGTTCACTTCAAGTCTTCAATCATTGGAGCGGTCTGGTGAGGAGCGGTTTAGACAGGAGCGGTTTCACCAGTGGAGGATCCATCAGTGCGGTCAAGATGCTGGAACTGCAATGCAGTTTGTATTGGAGCGGTTCACTACTTTGAGATTTGCACTGAAGTTCAAAGGAGGTTTCAGACAAGGATCCCACAAAGCAGTTGCAAGGAGCAGTTCTGCTAGGTGGTTTTGACAAGACGGTCTGAAGCATTGAACTGCATCCTCATATCCAATGAGTCTTGTGCCAGTCTTCAAGCCTAATTTATCCTATTCTATAAAATGGACTTAGCTAAAAAATTGAAGTCTGAGCTTCATTAAATATGGGCCTAAAGAAATTAAAATAGAGAGGAGTTTATGATATCAATCAAATCTTAAGCTAATCTAGGAGGATTAAAATATGCATACCCAACAATCTCCCCCTATTTGATTGATGCCATTACCTACTACAACAAAAGCAAATATTGTACTTGGTAAAAACATGTCCATAAGAATTAACATGATAAGTCATGTCCCAAGTCAATGCACACACTAGCTTAAGCTATAGATTTCTATACTATTTAAAGAAAGAAAACTTACAATTCGAAAAGTATAGAAATGCATTCAGTGCACTTGAAAATATGAGATTAAGTTTAAAGTGCGGTTTAAACTGAATGTTTAAACTTCATTTCAAAAGAAGGATTTTAAGTTGAAAAATATTTGAATGAGGTTTAAAACCATAAGTGGTTTCATTATTCTACAAACAAGCAGTTTGATATGAACAAAGTTTTGGAACCATGATGCAATTTCCATTAATACCTCAAGTGGTTACAGATATAAGGTATGAAAGAAAATTACAGGGTTACAAAGACAAAAGAAGTTGGACAAAAAGAATACAGTGAGAGTGCGGTCCAACTTACAAAAGGTATTCAACAAAAACATTACAAGGAGGAAGCGGTTTACTGCTGACGCGATTTGTTAACTTCATCTTCAGCTTGTCACGGTCCAGCATGGGCGGATTGGTCAGTGCCCATAGCTTTCCTCAATCTTCTCACTTCTTCAGCGGTTCTGGTTATGGTTGCATCTAGCTTCTTCACAGAACTTTCTTGCTTAGCCAGCCTCAAATTAACTTCACCCACACCTCTGGAGTTTCCTCTAACTTGCTCAATCTGGTTATTGATAAGGGTATGAAAAGAGGAGTATAAAGAATTGAAGGAAATGTGGATTTCATCTTTAATTGCAGTGGTTTGGGTGGCAATGGCTTGTTCCATAGGCTCAAGATTGATGGTAACCTTCAAGGAGGATTTCAGATCATAGATTGCAGCATCAGGTTTTGCATTGAATCCAGTCTTGAGGTTGTCCAAGCGGTCGTTGAACTCATCTTGTATTTCATTGAGTTTGGCCTTCACAGCATCTCCCACAATCTCTAAATTAACTTCTGATTGCCCTTTAAGCAAATCAATCTGCTCCAGAAAATCTAACCGCATGGATTCAATGACTGGCTTGAGATCTGAGTCTGATTGCGGTCTGGAGTTAAGGAGTGTAAGGAATTTAGAAATTAACTCCCCAAGATCTTTCTCAATAGCTTTGCAGATCTTCTCTCCAAGCTCATTTAGAATCTTGTTAAGCTCAGTAATGGTTGCTTTATCTCCCAAAGCTTTGATCATACCATCTTCAAGGACTTCTGGAATGCATTAAAGCAATTCTCAGCAGCGGTTTTGATAACAAAAGCGGTTTGATCATCAGAAGAGGTGGATGTGGATGCAATTGCAGTAGGTCTCTCTCCCTTAATGGCATCAAGCAAAGAAGATTTAAGATTAGCCATTTCCAGGGATTGAGATTCCACCTTGGCAAGTAAGGTGCGGTTGGATTCAGAGAGAGAGGTATTGGAGGCTTGAAGGAGGTCATTTGAAGTGGTTAGCTTTATGAAATGACCTTGGTTTATTATGAGCTGGATTTGGATTAGGTTAAGGTTAGAAAGAATTTGGGAGTATTCAGATGGAGGGGCGGTTGAGGTGGAAGCGGTTTGGAAAGTAGGAGGCAGTTGGAAATGGGTAGTTTTAGGTTGAACGAAGGGGTTAGGAGGTGACTTGGTTGGAGCGGTTTGGGTTTGAGGAGGAATGTTTTGAGGAGGGAATTTGGATGGGGAGTGGGAAAGAGTTGTGTGGGGGGGGGGAAATAAGAGGGGTTATTTGTCTAAGTGGGGAGTTGGGAGGAGTTGGGGATTTGGCAGGGGAAAGGGATCTGGAGCGGTTTGAGTTAGGGGAATGGGTAGGAGTTGGATCTTCCCTAACGAATCTAGAAGTGGCATGGCCAGCAGAGGGTTTGAAGGTCTAAGGCTGGTAGGCATTTGAGTGAGGAGGGGTTTGGTTTGAGTGTTGGGAATTTATGGAGTTGGAATGTTGAGGGGAGTGAGATGTGGATTGGGAGGATAAAGGGGAAAGCGGTTTAGGTGAAGGTGATTTAGGTGAAGGTGAGGGAGAAGGAGGAGGAGAGGGTTCAACTGGTTTGCCTTTCTTGGAGTTCTTTCTAGCAGGCATTTTCTTTCTCCTCTTTGGAGTCTCCCCCTGAATAGGTGAATCTTTTTGAGGTGGAGGAGAAGGAGATTTGGATTTGGATTTGGATTTGGAAGGAGAGTGGATGGGTGACTGAATTGGAGATTGAACTGGGGATTGGACTGGGGAAGGATTTGAGGATGGAGGCGGTTAAGATTCAGGAGCGGTTGACTTTCCTTTGGAATTTCTCAACTCTTCCTGCTCCTTGGCTAATCTTTCAATCTTTTCCTGATAGAACCTCATCTGTTCCTCAATAGTCAAGTCTGCAACATCACTCCTAACCTTCTTGGCTCTAGCAACCAAATCAGGAATATTTGGGTCTTCTTCTTCTTCTTCTTCTTCTTCTTCTTCTTCTTCTTCTTCTTCTTCTTCTTCTTCTTCTTCTTCTTCTTCTTCTTCTTCTTCTTCTTCTTCTTCTTCTTCTTCTTCTTCTTCTTCTTCTTCTTCTTCTTCTTCTTCTTCTTCTTCTTCATCTTCTTCATCCACTAAGTTAAGTGGTTCCTTCTGCTTATCATATTTTCTAGTCCCAGCTCCATCATCACGCGGTTTGGAAGAGGGAGCGGTCTTGGTCTTCTTTGCAGGTGGTTCAGCTTGACCCTTGGGCTTCCTAGTCCTCTTCACAGCTTTCCTAACCGCTTGAGGTGCGGTTTCAGTATTCATTGGGTTATAAACCTCTTTCTTTGGATTCTTATCTACATCATAGAGGGATTTGTATAAGGCATCTCCATTAGCATACCTGAAATTGTGGCATACTAAGAGTCCCAATGATTCTTCAGTCCCAAAATCTATCATCAACTCAGGATTCTTCACTCTAATATCTTCTAGGTGGTCAAAGTCTAGAAGAAGGGCGGTTAGGATCCTACAGAAAGGTCTCCATCTCAGCTCTTCTCCTTTCTTCTTGGACTGATATGTCTCCACACTATCACATATCTCCCTGAATAGAATCCTTGTCCAGTACAGCTTGATCTCGTTATAGATAGCTGAACAATACATCCATTGCTGGGATGTAAAGTTATTGTGGTTCCCAGTCTTGCCACATACTGATTTTCCAACAAGATATCCCAGGTGGCTCATCAGCTCACCAAACCCTTTCCTTGGGATCTTCTTAAACTGACCAACCATGGATTTAACCTTGGCTGTTTGCAATGCAGTAGCATCCTGTATCACTTGATCCACTGACTCAGGTGCTTAAGGAACTCTGAAGTTGTAGGCTCTCCTGATGTCTATGTAATAATTGAGAGCTTGAGGCCTTCTACAACAGCAGTGAGGCAGGTAAATTTAGGGCCATATTCTATCTGTCTAACTTCACGCTTGGCTGTTGAGTAGAACTGGTCCACGAAGGAGGGGATGATGAAGTTCTGCTTCTTGTTGAATAGGGGCAGAATCCCAGATACTTTCAGCTTCCTCAGCAGCTCCCTTCCCAAAGCATCATTCCTAAGCTCAACCTCATTAACTTCCCAGCCAGGCAGGAAAGTGTTAGGATCCTACAAAGTAAAAACATTAAGTGTTAGATCCATTTTTGTATTCACAGTTCACAAGTGGTTTGAGCACCCATGCGGTTTAGCAATGGTGCGGTTTTGAAAATGAAGAATTTCAAATCCCGAGTGAACTATGAGTACCAAAAAATAAAGATTTGAGAACAAAATCACTAGTACGTGGCATTGTAATCCAAACTTTTCCCACACATGCAAGCAGTGTTTTGGAAGGGGAAGGTTATGGTGTCCAGCCTATATACTAAGTAAAATCTCAAAAACTAAGAAAGGAATTTTAAACAGCATGCGATTTCAAAAGAATTTGAAAAAGCGGTTCCAACATGCGGTTTAGCTTTAAAAGGGAGAATGCGGTTTGAAACAAAAACATAAGCGGTTATAATACAAGCGGTTTCAAACATTTAAGCATGCGGTTTTGAAACTGGTAATGTAGGCGGTTTCTAACCAAGCGGTTTCAAAACATAGAGGATTCCAAATTTTTCATTAAAAAGTTCAAAATTTTTCTAAGTATGGAAAACACTATTCAAGAATCAAAGAAACCAAAACATAAGAAATTCAGAAAATCATATGAACTTCATGAAGAACACGAAGAACAGTATGAACATGTAGAACAGAGATTTTCAAGAATTAACAAAAAGCATATCAAATTGATCACATTTGGCAGTAGAACAATAATATAACAATAAAGGTTCATTCTTTACTCAGAATCATCAAGAAACATCAAGAACACGAAATGGGTTTTCGAAAAATACGAACTGAAAATCACCAAATCAATGCTCAAAACATGGATGGATCATAAAATTACTAACATATATTGAATCCATGTCTAAATCCGAACAAAACCCAACAAGAATCACTCAAAATGACTGAGAAATTAATGATTAATCAAATAAAGTCATATCAAGGGCATACGAACAGTTCATCCATGGCAAAATCAGAAATTAAAGATTAAGGGTAGGAATTTTACCATGTCAAGAACAGGTTTCTTAGGAGCCCTAGTTACTGCAGAACCTCTTTGTCTTTTAGAGGTAGTCATTGATTTTTAAAGGTTTTGAAAAATGGTGGTTTTAGGGAGAAGTAGAGAGAGAAAGAGTTGGTAGAGAGAGTACGTGTGCAGAGATTTGGCAGTAAAAAGTAGAGAATTTCACCAAACAAGGTTTATATAGGTGCTTCGGGCAGGCAGTTTGTTTCAGAAAGAAATGATTGAAATTATCAAATGTTGCACCCTTTCACCTTCTGCACTGTACCCTATGACGGCTGACATGAGGGTTTTTAATGATCATGTTCCCTTTGCATTGAATGCATTTAAAATTAGAAATAACGTGGGAAAACATTTGCAAAAATACCCTTATGTCAAAATAAGGACTAAAAAATAAATAAAAGAATTTGAACAGTTTTTTTTTTAAGGATAAGATAGACAGAAATTACTCTAAGTTGAAACGCGGTTTGGGATCAAGCGGTCAAGCTGCAGCAAGTGGTTTTGGTACACGCGGTTTCAATAGGGGTGAGGTTTCAATCCTCAACATGAATATCAACCTATACTCAACACATAAGTTAGCAAATAAACAGTATGTAATCATTTAAGTTCAAGCATACCCATTTCTCCTCTGAGGAAAGAAAACCTCTTGGAGTCTAGAGCTTTGGTAAGGATATCAGCAATCTGGTTGTCTGTCCCCACATACTCTAGATAGATATTCCTCTTTTTCACATGGTCTTTGAGGAAATGATACTTGATATTTATATGCTTGGTCTTGGAATGCATAACAGGGTTGTTGGAGACTGAAATTGTTAAAGTGTTGTCGCACAAGGATTTGACAGCAACAACTTCCAGCAGCAATATACTCAGCCTCTGTGTCAAAATTAGGAAAAAAAAAAATAAGGATTCCTTGTTTAAAAAGGAAAATCTTAGCTCGCAAAAAATTCCCTTCATGTCCATGAGATTTTAGAAATTCCAAACAATTCCTCGAATGATGCAAAAATACCCAAAAAGTTCCTGGAATTAATTCCTAATAGGTCCCTGAAATTTTGGAAAATACCCAAAAAGTCCCTGGAAAAGATGGGTGCGGTCACACCCTTTGTGGGTTCGTTCGCGCACTTTCTCTGAGAAGGGGGGTGTGGTCGGACATTCTATTGGGTGCGTTCGCGCACTTGATCTAGAAGACTCAGAATTTGGTGAACTTCCGGAGGGAATAAGTTTTTCATATGAACTCCGATTTGGACGTGCCCCATATAGTTGGAAAGTTCTCGAAGAGTACTATCCAATTTTATAGGTTTATCAAGGTCACATACCTTTTATCTTTCTAGAAAATCCTTCCTTCTTTCTGTGTTGCTCCATTTCGGATCATTCCTTTCTGACTTTTTAAACTCATAATCCTTGATTATTTCCTCTTCTTCCCTTTACTAAAAAAAAAACTCCACAAATACGTTAAAACACGCAAAGTTGAGAAATATATAGGTTCAAAATATATAATTTGGATAGGTAAAAATAAATCCATCAAATACCCCTAAACTTATGTTTTGCTTGTACTTGAGTAAAATATAATCTAAAACAAAATAAAACTACTCTCTAAACACGAAATATAGAAACATTAAATGCAAAAATATTTTTGAGATTTTCAAATCATATAAAGAGTTGTTAGCCATATATGTCTCAGATCCTTTACAAACACACATACTCTATAAGAGTTATTATGAACATGAGATTACAATCACATTGATTTATCTAACTTACAATTATACACCATAGAATGAAAATATGAATGAATAATGAGAGATCATCGTCACCAAAATAAGATATTTTTTATGTTCACTTGTGTTTTGCTATAAAACAAAGATAATAAGATGAAAATTCTATGCAAGGACACTCATATGAATGTTAAACACAACTGTCAACCCAACTACTCTTTAGGGATCAAGTAAGGCTTTATGGCTTGTAATATATCGTGAAAATCGCGGGCTTGGTTAACGGTTTCAAATGAAGGTATGACCATACAAAGTCAAACAAGTGAAACTAGAAAGCATTCAATAAATATCCTCAATTTAGTGTATCTCTCAGCTCACCCATGCCAACCCATATTTCAACTCCCAAAGTTAGAATTTTACATACTTTCGTATAAAGGGTTGATCTCATTTCTTTCTTTCCTTCGTCACTTCAAATCAAAATTTCCATAACATACAAGAGGCCAACTCTTTTCAAATTTTCTTTTTCTTTCTTTCTTTTTCTTTGCACATATAAAGATCACAAAGAATATTATGCACTCAATAAATTGCACATGGCCCTCTTTTCAATACAATAAAAGACCTTTTTTCTTTTGTTGACCACTTTCTACTCAATTCCTTGATTTCCCAAGCACAACCCAAAATTTCTCATTCATTTCCTAATTTCACTTTCTTGAAAAGGTTATAAAATAGTGTATATGTTTCGGCCAAATTTAAGCAATTTAAACATGGCACCTTGGAATATAATGATTGAAAAGGTAGGATGAAATGACAAAAGAGTTTAACGAGGAAAGCCCTTGAACAACTTGTTCGCCGACATAAAACCTCGAAAAGATGGTATCTTATTAATATGGTGATAGAGAATGGGTATGAGTACAACCAGTGTTCATATAGGTGAGTGTGTGATTTTTTGTATAGTGAGTGCAAGTGCATACATACACGAGAGAGCATACATGTGTGTATCTACTCCTATTTAAACAATCATGGAAATAACGGATGTAACGAGTCTAACGTTCTCCACTTTTTTCTCCTTGAAATTCGTGAGAGGTTGAAGATGATCCGTTTGGTAAAGTCTTTTAAGGATCATTGAAGATCTTTGACTAGGTCTACAATAACGACCCCTGAAACGTAGGATAACGGTTGCGTTGTGCCATGCTTTGTATCTGCTTTATATTACCAAGTTGGTAATTCAGGATGTCGAGGCAGGATGTGGCGCCAGGTTGCAACATGTTGAAGGTGATTTTTTACCCCAAACAATTGCCCCTAAATTTTGAAATTTTAAAGAAGTTTAAAAAATTAAAATTTCAAGCTTTTACCTGCTGGCACCCACGTTTCCGCTTACCTGGCGGCTCCCCAACGTGACAACTTCCAAGACCTAGGGTATAGGTATTCGAGTATACCCAGGGTTCTTCAACCGTCAAGTCCCATCTTTTTAATACGCCAGTTGGGGTTTCTTCTTATCCCTTTAATATTTGGTAATCCACAGAAGCATCTGTCTTGTTCCGGTGAGTCTCTGTCTCTTTCGAAAAACCTTCTTTTTCTTTTTTCACTGTCTTCTCCTTGTTTAATATGGGTAAGTCTAAGGAAATCGCTAGCCCTAGTCCAGTGTTGCCCCTTGGTTTCCGCAGTCAAGATGTTACCGAACGTCCCGAATATGAGGTATGTACCATGTCCCATGCTAGCATCAAAATTTTATGAAAGAATTTCCCTTTCCCCATAGGAGTAATGTTTATGAATCCCGACCCTAATCTCTTTTCTGATTATGTTTCAGATGATTGGGTTTGCTTTCTCGAATATCCATTTACCATTGGACTTAAGTTCCCATTTTCTCCCTTAATCACTCGCTTTTTCAAAACCACTGGCCTTGCTTACTGTCAATATATGCCGATTGGTTGGAGGGCTTTGGCCACCTTGGAAAGATTGAGCGAGGCAACGAGTTTGAGGGTTGGTCTGGAGGAATTTTCCTGCTGTTATGACATTAGGACCCATGGCACCTACAAGTTTGGTTTTAGGGTAAAGAGTAAGGCTCTCAGTTTGATAGTGGATTCTTTAGATTCATATAGGGGTTGGAAAAATAGGTTTTTTTTCGTTAAAAGGGACACTGTAGAAGGGATTGAGAAGGGGACTTGTGAATGGAGAAAGGAAGGTAGATCTATTTATCTTTACTTCTTATTTGCTTATTTCCTTGTCTTTAGGTTGACTGAATTGCTTTTATTTGTGCAGTCTTCAAGTTGAGCGGGCTTTTCCTAAACTGGGTGACTCATTGGATATTATTCAAAAAGTGAGGGCTCTTCCTGAGGAGTCGCATAAATTTGTCCCACTGCCTATTGTGTTTGTTTCTACCAGTGCTGGTGTTGAGGTTGATTCTAGTGTCTTGCCCGAGGAGTGCTCCCACAGAATGTCTTCTGGTAAGTCTCCTTTTCTTTCATCTTAATTCTTTGCTCATGGTGATTTGAACTTGTATTCTTTGCTTGCAGTCTCCCGTTCTTAGGTTGGTTTTGACGTGAAAGACGTGATTTCCGAGATAAGGGCGAGACTTAAAGTGAAGCTGGAGGGGAATAAGCCTCCTCTCTCTAAGGTGAAGAGTTCTAAAGGTGATAAGAAAAGAAAGTTGGATGCTGTGAAAACTGTGGAAGTGGCTGAGAAAGATGATGCAGATAGCGCACTTGCAGAGGTCGAGGATCTGAATAAGAAGGTAGCCTTGGCTTCTTATAATTTGGTTCACTGAGTAGGGGATAATGTGAGGATTTTTACCCACAGGTGGCTGGTTTGGTGGCCAGTTTGTTGGAAAAATTGAGTGTTAAGGAAGACAAGATCAAGATCCTTAATGAAAAAGCCAAGTTTGAAGGTTTCAGAGCTACGCAAGCTGAAAATCAGGTGGAGACTCTGAAGAAAGAGATGGAAATTTCAAAGAAGGAAACAGAGAATCGAATTTCTAAACTGAATGATGATCTCGAGCAACTGACGATCAGGATGCTGAAGGTGGAAGAGGAACACATTAAGGAGTTGGGTGACGCTAGGAAAAATTTCATAAGGGATGCGGGCAAGTCTGTCATGGAATCCAGGATCGATATGATAAGGCAATTTGATATGGGTCACCATGTCCACTGGAAGATAGATGAAGAAGCTGCAATGCTAAACACTTATCTCGGCGAAGGTGTGGAAGCTGGGGAGGTGAACTCAAAATACTAAGTTGCAGAGGGAGTTGATCAAGTTGAAGCAGCCCAGGAGGAGGAAAAGGTGGAGGCATGAGGTGCAGGTATGATGTTTTACTTTTGGTTTCAAAAACAATTCCTTTTTTGTTTAAGTATTTTATGGAAACAATGATTCTCACTTGAGGGAGCATCCTCAAAAACAACTGCGGTTCTGCAATTCTAATATTTTTGCCAAGGGGTTTGTCCTTGCTTTTAGATGGTGATCGTTGAGGTTTTATGCACGTTTATTCGGAGAATTTTAGGAAGGTGCAGCATGTTTAGTGATAATTTGGAGGGGATTTTTGGATATATTTTGTCTGCGAATGGTGATTGAATTCCTAATTGTAACACGTTGACGTTACTTCTCAGAAACACTTTCCTAGAAATATAATAGGATGAGTAGCGTGTTATGCTACAAGATGAAACAGGTTGACAATTTATGGGAACTTTTTGCTCTTATGGTAACATGTGAAATGCTACAACCTGCCGTTTTCATCTTGAGTTCATAATTCTAGTTAAATGTAAGAAGGTAATCAACATGTACATGACACATTGACCCACCTACAACTCAACTAGGATATGAAAATCGTGCGCCCAGGCGAAGGTGTTAATAACCTTGATAACTTAGAAAGTTGTACCATCTTAAACCTTTGTGAAAGTGTATACCTTAATTGGGTGTGTGAGACTTTCACCAATTTGACGCACAACTACTAGTTGTGTGTGGATTTTGTAATTTGTAATTCAGTTGCTTCCACAACCTGAAAGTTCAATTTGGTACTGTGGGCTACCCTACAACTTGAATGGAGCACATTGGTCACGTTAGTTTGGAGCATACATCGTAAATTATCACAGAGAATAAAAGACACGTTAGTGGTGAGCGCTAACTTAGATAACACTTTGGCTAAGTTAGTAATAATCTGAGGAATTAAAATAACATGATTCAAAAATTGGACATAGTAAAACATAACTGGTTTCGGGAAATGGGTATATGTAGCGCACTTACCTGGAACGTCAGTCAAAGCAGGTTTTATGTTCCAATTCCTAATGCTCCAATTCTTAAACAACCCTCGTGCGGCCGACGAGTAGATGCCCCCTTTTCCCAGTTTTCTTGGTCTTCCATTGTCATCTTGTTCTTTCCTGGGTATATCAACAACTTAACATGTTTATGACAAGTTGATATCGGGGGGACTCGTGGAATGCTTTGCTTATTGCCCCTTGCCGTCGATTATCCTATGTAGCCCGCGTAGCGGGCTTTCGTAAGGCCCTTTGAACAGGATGAGGCATTCGAGGTTTCCCCCGAAGGACTTTAGAAATGATACTCCTCTTCTCGATTCCCGCGGCTACCTGGTCGCAATGTACCTTGCTCTATAGATTCTCCGTTGCAGCCTGGTGATCATTGAGGTTCCAGTATGACAGAGATGTTCTTGTCCTTCGTCACATTCACTCACCTCGATTTATTGATATGGCGGTGATTCTTTGCAAGGCTTCAAATGGCTATTGGAATTATGCTAACGGACATCTTCGATCTTTTCAATAATTAACACACCAAAGTGCCCCTCGGTGGGCGCCAAATTGTTTCGGCCAAATTTAAGCAATTTAAACAGGGTACCTTGGAATATAATGATTGAAAAGGTAGGATGAAATGACAAAAGAGTTTAATGAGGAAAGCCCTTGAACAACTTGTTCGCCGGCATAAAACCTCGAAAAGATGGTATCTTATTAATATAGTGATAGAGAATGGGTATGAGTACAACCGGTGTTCATATAGCTGAGTGTGTGCTTTTTTTGTATAGTGAGTGCAAGTGCATACTGTAAGTACCCAAATCTGGCTCATGCCTTCCGGTTAATTTTCCCGGCAATTCCGGTAAATTTCCCGGTAACTCCCCGGACTTTCCTGGAGTTCCGGAACAATTCCGGAACTGTTCCAAATCATGTAAAGGCTGAAGGGAATGCTTCCCAATTAAGAAACACGTTTTTCTTAATTTGGGAAAAGTTCTAGAATGGCCACCTTGCATGATTCTAGAAACATGCTGAGTCACAAGGGATAATGCCGCACGGCTGCATTAGCCAAGGGTCTCTGGCCGCACGGCTTCATTGGCGATTTTCAGACTGCCTATAAATAGAGCCCTCCTCTACCCATTTTAAAGACGAAAAAACATACACTACACTCCATATTCAGACTCAAGAATACTCCTCAATACTGCTGGGAATCCCAAGGGTTGAAGAAGCAAGCCAAGAAGCCTCCTCCCTCCTCCTTGAAGATCCCAAAGTTGGTCCTTCCACCTTGTTCAACCCAAAAAAGAAGAGGCCACCATTGGTAACCTCTCACTCCCTAACCTTGCATTCTAATTGCTCTATGTGAATTAAATTGCTCCTTGCATTCATATATTGTTATTATCTTTGCTTGGGACTTGGTAGTTAGTATTAAAGATCATATCTTTATCATTCCCCCTTTTCCCCTTTGCATCCTTTGCATGAATTAGACATCATTTGTCATTAAAAATGTAATCTTTATACTCAAAGGTGCATCCTTTGCACTTAAAAATCCCCTTTTTACATAAAAATGTCATCTTTATGCATCATTTGCATATAAAAATCATGTCTTTATAAAAAAGGTGCATCCTTTGTACCTACAATCCATTTTCATGCATCCTTTGCATTAAAGGTCATTCCTTTATCATAAAAATACAGCCTTTGCATTAAAGGTCATTCCTTTATCATAAAAATGCATCCTTTGCTTTTCAAAATGCAATCTTTTTGCATCCTTTGCACACTAAGCCCTAATTTCCTCATAAAAATGCATCCTTTGCATAAAAATCATGCCTTTACATCAAAATGCATCCTTTGCAAATCAAATGCATCCTTTGCAACCCAAAAATGTCATCTTTTCACTAAAAATGTCATTTTTACATGCATTCCCCCATGTCCCCATTAGCAACCTTGGAACGGACCGGTGTAAAGATCCTATCTTTACATCGTTTCTTCCATTAAAGGTTCCACAATCTCTTTAGAAAGGGATAACCTTGAACCCTATATCTCCGATTATCACTTAAGACGAGCATGAAGCATTCATATAAGCTCGATCGTCTTAAGGTGTAGGATTGATGGGCTAAGGACATTCCTTCCTAAAGAACCTCATTTTGGACTATAAAAGGGAGTCATTTCTCTCGATCACGCAAGTCCCGAGGTTAAAAATGCAACGATCACATGTCCAAGATGAGGACGGGATCAAAATCCCGAATACATAAAATCCAAGAAATCCCGAGCGACAACCAATAAATGGTTTGTACGTCCGGAAGATAACTTGGGACATTCCCTCCCCTTTCATTCAAACACATGCACACAAGAAAGCACACAAGCAAGCAAAATAAACGGAATCTAGGGAGACTTGCTACGGCAAGGCACCTTGGGTGAACGACGATCCGTTCTTCCCAAGGGGTAACTTAACCTCCGAACCCATAAATCATTTTTTTCAAAGTTTTGAGGAAATCAAAATGGCGTGGCGACTCCGTTTTTTAAATTAAACCGGATGTCTTCAAACTCGCGTGAATTCAACACACAAATTTGGGCACACATTCACAGTTTGGCGACTCCGCTGGGGACTATCCCAAAGGAGAAAAGCTTTCCTTTTTAAATAAACGATACTTGGTATATAGGTGGAAACCACTTAACCTTCCTGTATCGCTCCCTAACCCGGGGCTTGGGATAAACGGTGGTTTAACAATCCCACGTACCGGTATCACTTTTCAAAAAAAAATAAAAGAAAGCTTTCCCTTTGAGCGGGTTAGACTCCCATCGCGGATTCCGTCTATTTTGCTTGCTTTCTTTGCCTTGCATCGCATCATTTGCATCTTGGGATTTGTGCATACTTTGAAGGGGAAACAACCCGAAAAAGAGCAAAGGAGTGGAACCTGGAAAATTGATCCATGCAGTCGTACGGCTCAATCCTCCTTGGATTTTGACCGGACGGCCTCAGTGGCGATTCCACCAGGAAAAATTATGGTTAATCTGGCAGTCCTGGCAGCTTGGGGCTATTCAGTTCCAAGACTGACTGGAGCTCCCAGAAAATTTACGTGCTTAACTGTTGCATTCTCCCTCGTCCCAAAAATCATTCCTTTAAAACACATTTATGAAAATCTCTATTTTAACTCAAAAAGGAACATTTTTAGGAGACCGCACACTACGCGCACCTTATATATCCTGTACACTTTGCACGCACGTCCCTTTAAACCCGGGGTGGTTGTTCACCGCAGCCACGGAGCCTTACGATGCTCCCGGGCGCGCACGGAATCACCCCAAACTCCCCATGGCAGCCAGTGTCGACCAATGCACAGTCCGTGTCACACGTTTCAAAAAACCGTGACTTTTGGTTGGTTTTTGGTCTAGTCCGTGTCATATAGCCCAGTTGCATAGCCCCGTGAAGGTCAAGCCTTAGTCCATAACGGAAGTCAAGGTCCTTCGCTCAAGCGAAACTCTGCCAAAATTCCGACAAGGAAAAATTGGTAGAACCTTGACTCCGACATTGACCTTGACCTTGACCTGCACGGAACGCGTAAGAGTTGAGACCGAGTCTTTGCCAAGAAAAGTCCAAAGATCTTTCGCTCAAGCGAAGCTCTGCCAAAATTCCGACAAGGAAAAATTGGCAAGATCTTGACCCGACATTGACTTCGATTCTGACTCACGCCCGGCGTATGCAGCGAAGTTCAATGTGACACTGTGTCATCCGACTTTTACCGCCCGACCCATGCCTATTATCTTCTCGGACATTACCGAAAAGTCGAAACGTCAATCGCGCAAGCGAAATTCTGCCGAAATTCTATCAAGGCTGAAAGACGAGACTTTCCCGGTATTGCCTTGACTATAATTCGCATCGCTCGTGCGTTAAAAGTTCCTATGACCCGCTAGACCCGTTAGGAGCGTTCTTCTCTCGGTCGGTGGGATCCGCGTGCCCTATAGGACCCTCGCCCGGGGCTGTCCACCCTGGGAGGTCGAAATACAGGTGGAATACGAGGGGCTTATAGACGTAGTGACGGAACCCACTGATCCAGGATCTAGAGTAGTTGCGAAAAAGAAGGGCAAATCCCCTTTTCCAACCAAATAGAAATTAATAAAAGACACTGTTTTAAGTAAACTGGAAGATTCCTAATTTGCATATTGCTTGAGCCTTCAGCCTAAACACCTACCCCGAGTCTAAACCTCTCCTATCCCTTTCCAGCGAGAGAGAAGTGGGTGAGAACACCGGGTCAAGAACTTGTTAGCGCAGAATTCTCGGACAGGTTTGCCGAGAATCCTCGGTTCGAGAGTCGAATGTCTGATTCGACAGAGAACAATACTGGTTTGGGTAACCAGATGACTAGGGAAGAAGAGCTAGCCTATGACCAATGCCCTCCTCCAGTCACATATAATCCTTTGCCAAAGACTGTCCCTTTTCGCCTTTTCCCAATATCCCAAGCCGTCGTGGTCCCGACACCCTCTCCTCCTCGGATGAAACCTAGCTTCGCCATGCTATCCCGGTCATGCAGCCTCGCATAACCCCTGTGGGACCCTTTCCTCCTCTCTCGGCTGAGCCGATCTCCCTACCGTAAAATCCCGCATCACCTGACCTTTCTAACTTTGTCAACGCCCGTGAATTTGCCTATCTCCCGGCAGAGTAGTGAAGAATCGGTAGGAAATGAGAACAAGAATGGATGGATTTACGGCACGATGACAGTCAAGAGAAGGAATGAACTTGGAGTCAACCAAAGTGAAATTTGGAGAGCAAGATGAAGTAGAAAACCACGAACACGGAATAGGGGATGGTATCACTTCAAAATGTGTCCGTAGCCTGTGTGAAGGTTCGTAAAGGAAAAAGGATGCGAGCTCGATGAGGCAAAGCATACGAATTCTACATCCTAGAGTTCAATACTCCTTACAAAGACTTGGTCGGTGAATGGAGGAACTTAATTGAAGCTTTAGCTGAAAGAGGGAAGTGGGCTCCGCCCACCGATCTAGAACATGTAAGCGTCTGTAAGTACCCAAATCTGGCTCATGCCTTCCGGTTAAATTTCCCGGCAATTTCGGTAAGTTTCCCGGTAATTCCCCGGACCTTCCTAGTGTTCCGGAAATGTTCTGGAACAGTCCCAAATTAAATTAAGGGCTGAAGGGAGCCTTCCTAATTAAGAAACACGTTTTTCTTAATTAGGAAGAGGGTTCTAGAATTTGCCACCTTGCATGGTTCTAGAAATGCCGAGTCACTGATGGATAATGCCGCACGGCCGCATTAGCTCGTCGTCCCTAGCCGCACGGCTTCATTAGCCTTATCCGCATCGCCTATAAATAGAGCCCTCCTCTACCCATTTCAACACACACAATCCATAGCAAGTCACCCACAAACACTCCAAATACGTAAAGAATATCTGCTGAAGCTCAAGAAGGTGAAGAAGAAGGCCAAGAAGCTCCCTCCCTCCTCCTTGAAGATCCAAGACCAACCTCTCCTCCTAGCTCCGACCAAAGAAGAAGGAAGCTATTGGGTAACCTCGCACGCCCTACCTTTGCATCCTAATTGCTTTATAATTTGCTCATTGCATTGTCTTTATATTGCTTGGGACTTGGTAGATTAAAGATCCTATCTTTATATTCCCCTTCCCCTTTGGCATGCATTAGACATCATTTGTCATAAAAATGTAGCTTTTCCCATAAAGGTGCATCCTTTGCACCTAAAACCCCCATTTTCAAATAAAAATGTCATCTTCATGCATCCTTTGCATATAAAAATCAAATCTTTTTTAATCAAAATGCATCATTTGCATCCAAAATCCCTTGTTCAAGCATCATTTGCTTTAAAGACCATGTCTTTACCATAAACTAGCATCATATGCTTTTCAAAATGCAATCTTTATGCATCATTTTCATAATGAATGCCAATTTCTTCAACAAAAATGCATCATTTGCATAAAAATCAAATCTTTATGCATCATTTGCAATAAAGATCATTTCTTTAAACTAAGTGCATCATTTGCAACCCAAAAATGTCATCTTTTCATTAAAGATTCATTTTTACATACATTTCCCCCATTCCCCCATTAAAAACCTAGGAATGGACCGGTGTAAAAGATCCTATCTTTACATCGTTCCTTCCATTAAAGGTTCCATATCTCTTTAGAAAGGGACACCTTGAACCCTATATCTCCGATTATCGCTTAAGAAAGAGTATGAAGCATCTATACGAGCTCGACCGTCTTAAAGCGTAGGATTGATGGGCTAAGGACCCTCCTTTTCTAAAGAACCTCATCTTTGACCAAAAGAGAGTCATTCTCTCGATCACGCAAGTCCCGAGGGTCCCGAGGTTAAAATGCGATGATCACAAGTCATAAGATGAGGTCGGGATCATAATCCCAAATACATAAAATTCCAAGGAATCCCGAGCGACAACCAACAAATGGTTTGTACGTCCGGAAGACAACTTGGGACATTCCCCCTCCTTATTTTCAAACACATGCACACAAGAAAGCACGCAAGCAAGCACGATTACTGAAATCTTGGGAGACTTGCTCCGGCAAGGCACTTTGGGTGAACGCCAAACGTTCTTCTCAAGGGGTAACTTAACCTCCGAACCCAAGTAAAAACCTTTTTTTCAAAGTTTTGAGGTAATCAAAATGGCGTGGCGACTCCGTTTTTCAAATTAAACCGGATGTCTTCAAACTCGGGTGAATCCAACAAAATTTGGGCACCACATTCACAGTTTGGCGACTCCGCTGGGGACCATCCCAAAGGAGAAAAGCTTTTATTTTTCAAAACAAAAAATCGATACCCGGTATATAGGTGGAAACCACTTGCCTTTCCTGTACACTCTCTGATGTGGGAGTTGGGATAACCGGTGGTTTAACAATCCCACGTACCGGTATCACTTTTTCGAAAAATAAATAAAAGAAAGCTTTTCCCTTTTGAGCGGGTTAGACTCCCATCGCCGATTTCATTAATCGTGCTTGCTTTCTTTACCATGCATTGCATCATTTGCATCTTGGAATCTGTGCATACTTTGAAACGGGAAACAACCCGAAAAATAGCAAAAGGAGTGGAACCTGGAAAATTGATCCATGCAGTCGTACAACTCAATCCTCCTTGGATTCTGACCGGGCGACCTCAGTGGCAATTCCACCAGGAAAAATCATGGTTAATCTGGCAGTCCTAGCAGCTTGGGGCTACTCGGCTTCATGAGCGATCGGGGCTCCCGAGAAAATTTACGTGCTTACGTGTTGCATTTTCTCCGTCCCGAAAATCATTCCCTTAAAACACATTATGAAAATCTCTGTTTTAACTCAAAAGGAACATTTTTAGGAGACCGCACACTACGCGCACCTGGTATATCCGGTACACTTTGCACGCACGTCCTTCAAACCCGAGGGTGGTTCAGTGCGATCACGGACAGCCTTACGATGCTCCGGGCGCGCGCACGGAATCATCCCAACCTCCCCATGGCGGCCGGTGTCGACCAATGCACGGTCCGTGTCACACATTTCAAAAACCGTGACTTTTGGTTGGTTTTTGGTCTAGTCCGTGTCATATAGCCCATTGCATACCCACGTAAAGGTCAAGCCTTAGCTCATAACGGAAGCCAAGATATTCGCTCAAGCGAAATTCCGCGAAAATTCCGACAAGGAAAAATCGGTGGGATCTTGACTCCGACATTGACTATTGACCTTGACCCGCACGGAATGCGTAAGAGTCAAGACCGAGTCTTTGCCAAAAATCAAAAGATCTTTCGCTCAAGCGAAGCTCTGCCAAAATTCCGACAAGGAAAAATTGGCAAGATCTTGACCGGCATTGACTTCGATTCCGACCCACGCACCGTGTATGCAACAAAGTTCAATGTGACACCGTGTCATCCGGCTTTTTACCGCCCGACCCATGCCTATTATTCTCTCGGACATTACCGAAAGTCAAAAACCGTCATTCGCTCAAGCGAAACTCTGCCAAAGATCCGTCAAGGCAGAGAGACGAGACTTTCCCGGTATTGCCTTGACTATAATCCGCATCGCTCGTGCGTTGAAAGGTCCTATGACCCGCTAGACCCGATAGGAGCGTTCTTTACTCTCGGTCGGTGGGATCCGCGTGCCCTATAGGACCCTCGCCCGGGGCTGTCCACCCTGGGAGGTCGAAATACAGGTGGAATACGAGGGGCTTATAGACGTAGTGACGGAACCCACTGATCCAGGATCTAGAGTAGTTGTGAAAAAAAGAAGGGCAGAATCCCTTTTCCAACCAAATAGATATTAATAAAAGACACTGTTTTAAGTAAACTTGAAGATTCTAATTTGCATATTGCACGAGCCTTCACCTAAACACCTACCCCGAGTCTAAACCTTTCCTATCCCTTTCCCGCGGCGAAAAGAAGTGGGTGAGAACACCGGGTCAGCCGACTTGTTAGCACAGAATCCTCGAGGCAGTTCACCAGAATCCTCGGTTTCGAGAGTCAGAATGGCCGATTTGACAGAGAACAGATCTTGGTTTGGGTAACTAGAGTACTAGGGAAGAAGAGCTAGCCTATAACCAATGCCCTCCCCCATCTTCATATAACCCATTGCCAAAGACCGTCCCTTCTCAGTCTTCTCCAATACCCCAAGCTGTTAGGGTCCCGACACCCTCGCTTCCCCTGCATCCCCCCACGGGACCTTTTTCCTCCTTTCAGCCTGAGCCTACTTCGGAATCCCAGTGCCAATTTGACCTTTCCAATTTTTTCAACGTGATGAGTGAGTTTTACACTCATCCATTGACTACTTTTTGAACTTATTATTTGCTTAATCCTTGAGTTTTGTTTGTTTAATGGAAGTTTTTAGTGTTTTTAGTTTCAGTGGTGCAAAGTTGGAAATTGGGAAAAATTGTGAACAAATCAAGTGGAAAATGGGACATTGCAATTGTGGGACGGACGGAATTCAAATGGGGGCAAAAGGAAGAAGGAAAGGCTAAAGCATCACAAGGCTTTTGCCAAAACAAGGGCCATGCATTAGGGTGGCCGGCCAGTGAAGCTAGGAAGAAGCTGGGCCAAATGCAGTTGGGCCTAATGGAATGGAAGCTGGGCCGAGAAAAGAGAAGAAAATGACCATAACAATCTGTAGTTGTGGGCGGTCGCTCAGGTGCTTATGGGCGGCCGCTCAGGAGAACAAATGGTGAGGCCAAAATCCTTCTGCCGTTGTGGGCGACCGCCCAGGGGTGTTGTGGGCGACCGCCCACGAGGCGTTTTGAAGACGAATATGGATTGGAGCGGTGATGGGAATTAACTAATGATTATTAATTGTGGTATTCATGGGTTTTAATTAAGACTTTTAATTCCACTGGGGGTTTTAGAAGAAGACAATTACTATTTAGTTAATTAGTTTTTTTATTGTTTTTTTTTAGAGAACTCATATAAGTAGCTTGTCATTTTTCTTTCCATAGCTAGAGAGTTTTTAACGAGAATTTCCTAACAATTTCTTGGTGTTCTTACTTTCCATGGCTAACTAAAACTTTTAGTTCTTGGAATTGGAGGTAACATTTTATGTTTTAAGTTTTACTTTTCATTTTTATCTTAGTAGTACTTGGGAAAATCAAGTTGTTTTAATGAAATTTTAGAACTTTTGTCTTGATCAAATAATTGTTCTTGAATTGTTTAGAATTTAAATTGTGAACCGCCAAATTTACAATTGAAATTAGTCTTGACTTGATTTTCACAATTTGTTGAATCCTCGCCAAAAGATTCATAAGAATTGTGGTTTATTTTATGTTCTTAAGTTCTAAAATGGGTTTTTAGCTAATCTATGAACGGGCCAAGGGAGTAGATTAGTTAGAAACACTTGATTGCAAATCACCCGCCGAAGTGTCCCAATCATGTTTTCGTAAGAACAAAACCCCAAGTGTACTTTGATTGATGAAATGTGAAACTTGAACATAACTTGTGAAGCCAATTCCGGGAATTAGTCTCCTTATTATTGAAATCTTCTACAATCAAACTCTACTTAATTTTCGTAGAAAATTTAGTTTTAAAACAAACCAAACAACTCCTTCACGTTACAACTTTTTGTTCTAGCAGTAATTCCTACACTTTAAATTTTGTGTCTCTGAGGTTCGACCCGACTTACCCTATTTACAAATCAATTGTAGATAGTTGAGTTGGAATTTTATTTTTGACGTTTTCGACGTTCGTCAAAATTTGGCGCCGTTGCCGGGGACGTGAAATTTAAAGTTGTTTTAATTATTTGCTATTGTGAATAGTATTTTGTGTATATATATATTTTTTTTTGTATTGTTTTAACTTGGTGTTGCAAATTTGAATGTTTGGTCGTAGGTCACTACAACCCGATTATTTACCAATTGACCACAACATTCATCGCGTCAACAAGAGGAAGCACCCGGAACCAAGTGATACAGAAAGTGACTCAGTCTACTCTCAACAGTCCGAGATTTCCGAATCTGAAGAAGAAGTGAAAATGGCGGAACCACAAATGATGGGTGATTTTGCACGCCCGGTGATTGAACCATCTCCATCATGCATTGTACTCCCACAAGCAGCAAGGAGTTATGAGTTGAAGAACCTCCATTTCAACATGCTCCCTTCATTTCATGGGATGGCATCGGAAGACCCAATTACCTTCATGAGAGAGTTCTATAGCACCGTGCAAGGTTTTCCATTGGGGCAACTAACAGAAGAGCAGTTGAGAATGAGATGCTTTGCTTATACGTTGAAGGATGCTGCCAAGACATGGTTTATGGCACTTGCTCCGGCCTCTCTTAACACTTGGACGGAAGTCTACAACAAGTTCATGGCAAAGTTTTACTCTCATCAAAAGACATCCGACTTGAGGTCCAAGATAATGTCTTTCAATCAAGAGCCGGGTGAAGCTTTTCATGAAGCTTGGGATCGATTCAAGATGTTGCTAGTCCAATGTCCTCATCATGGGTTTCCTTTAGCCCTCTTAAATCAGGCCTTCTATGATGGGTTGACTCAACAAGGTCAAGCCCAAGTGGATAACGCAGCCGGGGTGCTATGGGTGAGAAAACCGCCGATGAAACAAGAGCCTTATATGAGAGACTTGGCATGAATTCGCAGCGAGAAAAGTGTGAGAGGAGGAAGAAAAGGTGTCTATGAAGTTGAGCCCAATGATGTTCTAGCTCAACAAGTTTCGGCATTGACTACTCAAATGAAGAATTTCATGGGAATGATGACGGCTCAAAGTCAAGGTCAAAACCAAGGGCGAAATCAAGGAGAGGAAGTTCGGGCACGAGTTGTGTAATTTGTAATGTGAACTCCCATGATATTATGGGATGCCCATTGAGAGACCAATTCCGGAATTTCTTGAGCAAGCAAATGCAATGAACGCTTTTCAACCAAGAGTGAGGCATGATCCGTTTTCCAACTCTTACAATCCGGCGTGGCGGAATCATCCCAATTTCTCTTGGGGAGGAAATCAAGGGCGGGTCAATTTCAAAGCAACAATACCAACCGCAAATGCAACGGTCGCAAGAACAAGGGCCTGCAAGGCCAAGTGTGGAGGAAACGTTGCAGTAGAAATTCATTCAAGCCGCTCAACGTAATCAAGTGATCATGGACCAACGAATGGGGAACCAAGAAGCTTCCCTGAAAAAGCTTGAAAATCAGATGGGTCAAATTGCCGAGGCACTCCAAAAGCACAATCCGGGTACACTACCAAGTCAACCGGAACAAGCAAAGGCCGTTACCCTGAGGAGTGGTAAGACTCTTCAGGAGGTACACTCTTCTCCTTCTCCTATAGATAATAACAAAATGCATGAGAGTGAAGTGGTGGTTGAGGAACGAGTTGAAGTGACTCCCGAGGAGAAACTTCCAACTCCACCTCTTAAGCCTTATGTGCCTCCTGTTCCTTTTCCCGGGAGATTGGTCAAGAATAAGGTCGAAACACAATTTAAAGAGTTGTATGACATGCTTTCTAAGGTGAATGTAAATTTGCCTTTGCTCAATGTAATTAAAAATATTCCTTCCTATGCTAAATTTTTCAAGGAATTGAGCACAAATAAAAGAAAGTATGCCCCGAACGAAAAAATTGTGGTTTCGGACCAAGTTAGTGCTGTTTTTGAAAAGAATTTGCCTCCTAAGCTTAAAGACCCCGGTAGTTTTAATGTGATGATTTCTTTGGGGGAATCTAAGAAAGTGAGGGCAATGTAAGATTTAGGAGCTAGCATTAACTTGTTGCCTTATTCTTTGTTTGTGGAACTTGGGTTGGGTGAACTAAAACCTACTACTATGACCTTGCAACTTGCGGACCGTTCGGTCAAATATCCAAAGGGAATAGTAGAAGATGTTTTAGTTCAAGTTGATAAATTAATTATCCCGGTTGATTTTGTGGTTCTTGATATGGAGAGAGATTCTAAAGATGTGAATGATGTCCCTATTTTGTTGGGGAGACCTTTTATGGCTACCGCGGATGCGGTGATTAATGTGAAAGATGGAAGTTTGTCTTTAACTGTCATGGATGAAATTGTTAATTTCTCTATCTTTGATTCCATGAAAAAGCCATATGAGGTTAATGAGTGTTTATTTTGTGATGTTGCTGAAAATTCTGTGTTATTTGAGCATGATGTTGAGGGCTCTCTTGTTTCTGAGTTTGTGGATGAGTTAGTTATGGAAGGTGTTTTTGATCAAAATGAGGCGAGGGCCATTCTTGCTGAGATGGATGTTATGGAGGAAATTACTGAAAAGGTTCCTTTAGAATCTTTGGGTAATTTTAATCCTAAGCATTTGCCATCTATTGTCTCTCCTCCCGAATTGGATCTTAAACAACTTCCATCTAGCTTAAAGTATGCTTTTCTTGGTGCAAATGATTCTTTGCCTGTTATTATTGCTTCGGACTTAACAGAATTGCAGGAAAGAAAGTTGTTGGATGTGTTGAGGCGACATAAGTCCGCACTTGGTTGGAGCATTACGGACATAAAAGGAATAAGCCCAACCATGTGTATGCACAAAATTCATATGGAGGATGATGCCAAGCCAGTCCGGCAGAATCAAAGGAGGATGAATCCGCACATGCTTGAAGCGGTAAGAAAAGAAGTCTTGAAACTGTTGGATGCGGGTATTATCTATCCTATTTCCGATAGTAAGTGGGTAAGTCCTGTTCATGTGGTTGCTAAAAAATCCGGAATTACTGTTGTCAAGAATGAGGATAATGAGCTTTTGCCTACTAGAATGGTCTTGGTCAACGCATGGTTATCGATTACCGAAAACTTAATGCGGCGACTAGAAAGGATCACTTTCCTTTGCCATTTATTGACCAAATTCTAGAGAGGTTGGCTGGTCAAGAGTATTATTGTTTCTTAGATGGTTTTTCAGGCTATAATCAGATTCCCATTGCTCCGGAAGATCAGGAAAAGACCACATTTACATGCCCTTTTGGAACATTTGCATATCGGAGGATGCCCTTCGGTTTATGCAATGCTCCTGCTACATTCCAAAGGTGCATGATGTCGATCTTTTCCGAGATGATTGGTAGGTTTGTTGAGGTATTTATGGATGATTTTTCGTTATATGGTAATTCGTTTGATGCATGCTTAGATAATTTGACTTTGGTTCTTAAAAGATGTTGTGATACCAATTTAACTTTAAGTTGGGAAAAAAGTCATTTTATGGTTAAGCATGGAATTGTGTTGGGTCATTTGGTGTCAAGAAAAGGGATTGAAGTTGACAAGGCAAAAATTGAGATAATTTCTAAATTGCCTCCGCCAACAAATGTTAAAGGAATTCGTAGCTTTCTTGGTCATGCGGGTTTTTATCGGCGTTTTATAAAAGATTTTTCTAAAATTTGTAAGCCGTTAACAAACTTGCTTGCGAAAGAGACGGAATTTGTGTTTGACCAAGAATGTCTCAATTCTTTTAATTTGTTGAAGGAGAAATTGACTTGACCCCTATTCTTGTGGGTCCGGATTGGACTCAACCTTTTGAGATAATGTGTGATGCATCCGATTTTGCGGTGGGTGCAGTTTTGGGTCAGAAAATAGATAAAAAGTCACATGTGATCCAATATGCAAGTAGAATGTTGAATGATGCTCAATTGAACTATACTACAACCGAGAAGGAATTCTTGGCGGTGGTATTTGCTTTGGAAAAATTCCGTTCTTACTTGCTAGGATCTAAAGTGATTATTTATTCGGACCATCTTTGCATTACGTTATTCTTTGTCCAAGCAAGATGCCAAACCCCGATTGTTAAGATGGATGTTACTTTTACAAGAATTTGATATTTCCATCAAAGACAAAAAGGGTTGTGAGAATGTTGTGGCGGATCATTTGTCTAGACTTGAAAAGGGATGTGTGAGTGAAATTCCCTTGAATGAAAATTTCCCCGATGAGCAGTTATTTGGTGTTAAGGATTGTGAACCTTGGTATGCCGACATTGTAAATTTTTGGCTACGGGGTTCTAAATCCAGATTTTTCAAGTCAAGAGAGGAAAAGATTTTTGTCAATGGTTAAGCAATATTATTGGGATGACCCATATTTGTTTAAACATGGTCCCGATATGGTTATTCGTAGATGCATTCATGAAAATGAGCAACAAAATGTTCTTTCTTTTTGTCATGAATTGCATTGTGGAGGTCATTTTAGTGGAAAGAAAACCGCTCAAAAAGTGTTACAATCGGGTTTCTTTTGGCCAAGTCTTTTTAAAGATGCATACATTTTTAGTAAAAGTTGTGACAGGTGCCAAAGAACCGGTAACATTGGTAAGCGGGATGAAATGCCTCTCACGAATAACTTGGTTGTGGATTTGTTTGACGTATGGGGCATAGATTTTATGGGTCCTTTTGTTGTTTCATGTGGTTTTGAATACATTTTAGTATCGGTGGATTATGTGTCAAAGTGGGTGGAAGCAATTCCTATCCGGACTAACGATGCTAATATTGTTGTCAAGTTTGTCAAAGATGTGATTTTTAGTAGGTTTGGCGTTCCAAGGGCGATTATAAGTGATGGTGGTTCTCACTTTTGCAACAAAATTTTTGGAGCACTCATGAAGAAGTATGGGGTGAATCACAAGGTTGCAACCGCGTATCATCCCCAAACTTCCGGGCAAGTGGAAGTGAGTAACAAGCAAATAAAGGCCATTCTTGAAAAGACGGTGAAGCCAAACAGGAAGGATTGGGCCTTGAGGTTAAATGATGCATTGTGGGCGTACCGTACCGCCTACAAAACGCCAATTGGAATGAGTCCTTACCGGTTAGTCTTTGGGAAAGCTTGTCATTTGCCGGTGGAGATTGAGCATAAAGCATTTTGGGCAATCAAGGAGTTGAATATGGATTTGCAACTAGCCGGTGAGCAAAGGTTACTTCATTTGAATGAGCTTGAAGAGCATCGGTTGGAGGCATATGAGAACTCCCGGTTGTACAAGGAAAGAACAAAAAGGTACCATGACAAAAAGATTTTGCACAAGGAACTTATTCCGGGAAGCAAGGTGTTGTTGTTCAATTCAAGATTGAAGCTTTTCAGGGAAAGTTACGTTCTCGGTGGAGTGGTCCGTTTGAAGTAGTGAACGTATATTCTCATGGGGCCGTGGAATTGGTGAATCCGGTTACGAACAATAGGTTCAAGGTCAATGGACAAAGAGTGAAGCCTTATTTGGATGGAGCTTTGGGATTGAAGGATGTTGAGAGGATCGAGTTGAAGGATCCGTAAGCGTTGAGAAAGTCAGTCCGTCGAGCTAACGACGTTAAACAAAAGCGCTGCTTGGGAGGCAACCCAAGGTAAGTAGTGTATTGTAGTACCCTTAAATTTAATTTTTTCTTTGTTTTCATCACTTTGAGGACAAAGTAATCATTAAGTTTGGGGGTGGAGAGTTTTAGTTTTCATTTTATTTTTCATTTTATGGTTTGCTTTTCTTCTAAAAAAAAAAAAAAAAAAAAAAAGCTTTGTTTTTTTTGTATTTCGGGAACGTGTCGAACTACGGTGACCTGAGCCTATTGTTGTTGGGTAGTCCGCCCACAGCAATGGGGACGTAGGCAGCGAAAGTGCGGTCAAAATATGGGTCGAATTGTAATATATCAATGGATATTATGCTTGGTGTTTGCTTGCTTGGTGTTGTGCAGGTGGTTGGCCAGGAAAAATTCCACTGGACATGTGGGCGACCGCCCATGGTGTTGAGGGCGACCGCCCATGCTTGGCTTGTAAAGAGTGTGGAGTTTCTGTGCAGGTGGGCGACCGCCCAATATGGTGTGTGCGACCGCCCATGCTGGTGGAACAAAAAATTGAGGAACTTGCTGTGCTGGTGGGCGACCGCCCACGGGTTAATAAGCGACCGCCCACATTCAAACTTTGAAATATGGAGCAGCTTCTGGACAGGTGGGCGACCGCCCAGGTAGGGATAAGCGACCGCCCACATTGGAGATGTTAAATGATTGATGTTACTGGACAGGTGGGCGACCGCCCAGACTGGGGTGAGCGACCGCCCACAAGGCGATTTGGGCGTTACAGTTTTTTCCCTAAAAGAGATCCGCCGTTACTCTCCTCCTTTATTTTAAAATTCAAAAGCCCTCTCCTCTTTCTCTCTCTAAAACCTCCGTCCCTCCCTCTACATCTCTCTACAAATTCTCTCCCAAATCACTCAAATCTTCCAAATTTCTTCCCTAATTTCTCTTCCCCCACCATACCCAACCCCCTTAACCAAGATTCAACC
The DNA here is from genome assembly GCA_022495995.1 of Adenophora triphylla var. japonica. Taxonomy (NCBI): domain Eukaryota; kingdom Viridiplantae; phylum Streptophyta; class Magnoliopsida; order Asterales; family Campanulaceae; genus Adenophora; species Adenophora triphylla. The sequence continues at coordinate 80,145 of JAFEMH010004462.1, read as the reverse complement.
CAAATCACCATTGTTGAGCAAGAATCTTGAGGTGATTTTGAAAAGGTTGCAAGGTTGGAAAGGTTGCAAAAGATTTGATTTTTGAAGCACAAAGGTGAAAGGGTTGGTGTGGAAATCAGTTGTTCAAAGAAGGAGTCTTCTTCCAAGTTCATCTTCATCTTTTCCGGCGGAATTCCGGCGAGATTCCGGTGACTTTTCCGGCGAATTTTTCAGGGCAAGTAAGGTTTTCAATTCCATTTTCTTAGTGCCTAGTGTGGAAATTTGTGGGTGTTTATTTAAAAATGTCTAGACGAAGAAATGCCCCTGTCCCGGAACCGGTGGTTGAGTTTGATGAAACAAGGTTTGTGGGTGCTAAAGCGCAGTCATTTTTTGAAAAATACTCAACCAAAGGATTTGCTGTGGAAAATGAATTTAACCCCGCGGAACTTGAGTTGGATGGCATTTTTGCAATGTATGGCTGGGGTAACTTGGCGAGACGTCCTTCCAATAAAGGTTCGAAAGTGTTGGTGAGGGAATTTTATGCAAATGCGTTTGAGGAAGGGCAAGTGAGGAAGTTTGGTTGGGTGAGAGGAAATAATGTGTACTATAATGCTGAAGATATCAATACCTACTATGGGATGGCATCGCCTGAGGTGTGTGATTATCACTCTAATGCACAGATCATGGAATTGAATGTGGCGGGGAACCTTCATATGTTGGAGCCCTATTTTGTAAATGTTGATGTAGCATTGTTGCGGAATGGGAATGTGAAAAAGGCGCGAGACATGGATTTGAGAATGCGGGCTCTGCACCGCTTTATTTGTGAGCGCATAATGCCCACTTCGCACTACAATGATGTGCATTGGAGGAGAGCATTGTTAATGAATATGGTGTTGACCGGTCAAAGGTTCAATACGGGACGGGCAATGTCAAGGGAGATAGTGAACACCATTAGGACTATCGGGCGATGCAATTTTAATTTTCCATTGTTGATATCTGGATTGATAGAGAGGAGGGGAGTGAGTTTTCCTCGGTTGCGGATTGTGAGGGACATTGTGTCGAGCGGGACAGCTGTTAGTAAGAGGTCCCTGGTTATTAAGGGGCATACTCAATTGCAGCCGGGTGAAGGATCTTCGAGAGGAGTAAGAGGGAATGAAGAGGATGATGAGATGGAGGAACAGCAGTTCACTCCAACGGAGGCGGCTTACTATGTGGGAGGCCATGTAGATGCTCTATCCGAGGAAATCAGGCAGCTCCGGGGGCATTATGAGATTATGGATCAGCGGTTAGTGGGTATGGAGGAGAGCCAGAGACAGCTCCAGTCGATGGCTACTGAGGAGTTTTATGCTGCCAGTATGTGGAGCGGCGTATGGAGGATGCGCAATCGGAGATGTTCCAGGAGATGAGGCACAGGCTTCCTCCTCCTCCACCGCCTCAGCACATCCCATACCAACCGCCACGATACCGTACCCCGGAGCAGATGAGAGGATGGGGTACTTGGGAGGAGCAGCAGCAGCAGCAAGGTCAGCAGCAACAACAACAGCAGCAGCACTTTGGCACTGATTCGAGCGGAAGTGGCTCGGTGGGTCCTTGGGACCAATTTTGGAGATAGTTGGTGGTTGAAGGTACCCCTTATCCTTTCTTTTATTTTGTGCATTAGGGACAATGCATATTTTAAGTTTGGGGGTGTGGGGTACTTTGGTTGTTTGTATATGCTTCATGTTAGTTAGAATTTACTGTTTTGAAAAAAAAAAAAAAAAAAATTGAAAGATGAAAAAAAAAAATAATTAGCTATGTCTTTTTTTTGTATATAATCATTAACATTCTTGGTGTTCCCTTAATTGCATGTGATGGATTGTGACCGCTAGGAAGGATAAATTGGGTGTAAATATGTTTATGCAAGTTGGTATATTTTTTGGTTAATTGTGTTATATTACTTAAGAGTTATAATTGAGTCATAAATCTCTTAGTTGTAAGTTTTGTGCACTTGTGAAAGTATGCTCTTTGATGATAATTTTGATTCATTTTTATAAAGTTTAGAGTACACCATCACCTTTTGAGTTAATGAATTTGTTTACCGATGTAGCAACACTAGGCAAGTTTTGTGAGGAGTATTCCTTGGTTGTGAGTGGAACCCCCCCCCTTGTGATCTTGAAAAGAAAGAAAAAAAAAGAAAAAAAAAGAGAAAAAAAAAATTAAAAATTAAAATAAATTGAGAGCAATGGCAATGCAATGTGTATTCGGTGAAACCTCCAGACATGTAGATTAATCGGTTAGGGATTATTCTAGCTTAACCAGATTTCTGGGTATGCAGTAGCGTTATGGAGGAAGAGCGTTACCGCCGTGATGGTCCGTATCAAGCTCGATACCGAAATGGCTAACTCTCAAAGCCTTTAAATAAATCTCTACTTAGTATTAGGGGCATGGAGTTCGCTGCTACAGTGTTCCCTACTTGAACGGTAGTAGATTTTAAAGGGTGTTTAAAAGATCAAGGTTGGGGGGGTGTAATTATTTCTTGGGAATATTCGTGTTTTGTGTCTAAAAAGTGTTGTTGCTTGGTAAATAGAGTCAATAAAATAAAAGATGATTGGTGTACTTAGCTTTGTAAAAATGAATCGTGGTTGTGAGAAAGGAGAAAGATGTTGTTGCATAAAGAGATTTATGGTGCAATTATAATGGTTAAGTAATATTTTACAATTAATGGAAAATATATTGATACTTGCATTGTGAAAAATTTTATCCTGCGGTTGATGGTATTTTGTAATATATGCAATTGTGGAATGCAAGAATGGGGGGACATAGTTAATTATTTGTTAGAAGAGTTTGTTTCTAATTTTTGTTTGTTTAGTTATTTTGGGTTTAGTTTGTTTTAGTGTTTGCTCGAGGACTAGCAAATGTCTAAGTTTGGGGGTATTTGATGAGTGAGTTTTACACTCATCCATTGACTACTTTTTGAACTTATTATTTGCTTAATCCTTGAGTTTTGTTTGTTTAATGGAAGTTTTTAGTGTTTTTAGTTTCAGTGGTGCAAAGTTGGAAATTGGGAAAAATTGTGAACAAATCAAGTGGAAAATGGGACATTGCAATTGTGGGACGGACGGAATTCAAATGGGGGCAAAAGGAAGAAGGAAAGGCTAAAGCATCACAAGGCTTTTGCCAAAACAAGGGCCATGCATTAGGGTGGCCGGCCAGTGAAGCTAGGAAGAAGCTGGGCCAAATGCAGTTGGGCCTAATGGAATGGAAGCTGGGCCGAGAAAAGAGAAGAAAATGACCATAACAATCTGTAGTTGTGGGCGGTCGCTCAGGTGCTTATGGGCGGCCGCTCAGGAGAACAAATGGTGAGGCCAAAATCCTTCTGCCGTTGTGGGCGACCGCCCAGGGGTGTTGTGGGCGACCGCCCACGAGGCGTTTTGAAGACAGTAACAGCCGGATTGGAGCAGTGATGGGAATTAACTAATGATTATTAATTGTGGCTGTTCATGGGTTTTAATTAAGACTTTTAATTCCAGCTGGGGGTTTTTAGAAGAAGACAATTACTATTTAGTTAATTAGTTTTTTTTATTGTTTTTTTTTAGAGAACTCATATAAGTAGCTTGTCATTTTTCTTTCCATAGCTAGAGAGTTTTTCTGCAGAATTTCCTAAGATTTTCTTGGTGTTCTTACTTTTCCATGGCTAACTAAACTTTTAGTTCTTGGAATTGGAGGTAACATTTTATGTTTTAAGTTTTACTTTTCATTTTTATCTTAGTAGTACTTGGGATAATCAAGCTGTTTTTAATGAAATTTTAGAACTTTTGTCTTGATCAAATAATTGTTCTTGAATTGTTTAGAATTTAAATTGTGAACCGCCAAATTTACAATTGAAATTAGTCTTGGCTTGATTTTCACAATTTGTTGAATCCTCGCCAAAAGATTCATAAGAATTGTGGTTTATTTTATGTTCTTAAGTTCTAAAATGGGTTTTTAGCTAATCTATGAACGGGCCAAGGGAGTAGATTAGTTAGAAACACTTGATTGCAAATCACCCGCCGAAGTGTCCCAATCATGTTTTCGTAAGAACAAAACCCCAAGTGTACTTTGATTGATGAAATATGAAACTTGAACATAACTTGTGAAGCCAATTCCGGGAATTAGTCTCCTTATTATTGAAATCTTCTACAATCAAACTCTACTTAATTTTCGTAGAAAATTTAGTTTTAAAACAAACCAAACAACTCCTTCACGTTACAACTTTTTGTTCTAGCAGTAATTCCTACACTTTAAATTTTGTGTCTCTGAGGTTCGACCCGACTTACCCTATTTACAAATCAATTGTAGATAGTTGAGTTGGAATGGACTTGGAGCGATGATGACAGTTCAGTAAAAGGAATGGACTTGGAGCCAACGGAAGTGAAACCCGAAGGGCAAGATGAGATAGAAAGCCACAGACCTGGAATAGGGGATGAAATCACTTCAAAGTGTGTCTGCAGCCTATGCAAAGGCTCGGAGAAGGATGAGGTAGTGTATGAGTCCTATATCCTAGAGTTCAATACTCCGTACAAGGACTTGGTAGGTGAATGGAGGAACTTGATCGAAGCTTTAGCCAAAAGAGGGAAGTGGGCTCCGCCCACCGATCTGGAACATGTAAGCGTCGCCGAAGCCAAACTCTCATCAGGAAGGGTAGACTCTATCACAGTGTTAGTAGTCACTCCACGAAACTTGGTCGAAGAAGAATGTATGGATGCCTTGGAAAGAGTCACGAGTTTAGAGCGACCCCGGTCCCCTTTATGTCCTACGATGATAATGATGTTTTCTGGTAATCCCTAAGCCCGAGGAAGAGTCGAGATACCCCTCATATGGCGTCAAGTATCCCGACTGCTTTTGCCCTCATTGGTCATAAGAGCCAAGGCAAAAGTTCCCACGAGAGCTACGTAGTGACAACCGATGAAGACACGGTCGAAGTGCCGGAAAAGACAATAGAGGAGTGGTTAGCCACTGAAGCCAAAAAGCCCGGAAAATCTCTCTGACGGTAAGAAAAAGGAACCCGCCATGAGGTTTGACCCCGAGAAATCCTTATTGATGATGGAATTTCCCACTTGAGAAAATGTTTGGCCAACGTCAAAGATGCCGTCGAAGGTTGACCCCAGGGAAAGAAAAGACATGCTTGACGGTGATGAGGAATGTGATCCTACTCTGTTAAAGAAGTTGCTAGGTTCGGATGAGAAAGCCATTTGCCAAGCTCCAAACTCCGGAAGCGATAATTCTTGTTGCATGCTTGACTTTGAAAAGTTTGAATGAGGCGTGAAAGCTTTAAACGGAGAATGTGAAGTTGAAATCAGCCGGTCAAACTCGAAAAGGTCAAAAAGCCGGTAACACAGGACCGGATTCGGGAAGCCGCCTATGCTTCCGGCGGCACCGTCAATCGAGATCAATCGGCAGAATTGGCCATACGCCGGTAAGAATCCGCCTCGACTTTGAAAGAATTGACAGAATCCTCCGGTAGGAATAATGACCAAGGAAAATCCAATGTCTATGTGATGACTCGATGCAGGCGGATGAATGTTGAGCGGCTAAGGGTGACAAAAGAAGCACCGTCTACGAGCCAAAACGAGATAAAAGACCTTATAAGCCGAAGCGAAAAGCCCGACTCGATAAGGAGGATCAGTCCTAACTCGGTTGAAGTGTACCCAAGCCAATATCTCTTGATGGTCCCTGTTGACCTCTTCATACCCTCATAAGTTGAAGCTAGAAGAAATTTTGGCCAAGACCATGGTGCCCATAGATGTCACCCCGGATGAGGTCGTCCAAATTATGTGGAAATATCCACTACGGAAACATCATTACCTTCACCGACTTAGACACCGCCAAAGTATGGGCCTAGTCATAACGAACCTCTTTACATCACAGTCCGGTTAGAAGAACGTCGATTGCCACGAGTATTAGTCGATGGAGGGTCCGCAATGAATGTCTTGCCAACTAAAATGATGGATTTATTGGATACGAAGCCAACGGACTTAAAGCCTTCTAGTCGAGACTATTAAGGCCTATGACTCCACTGCACGATCGGTTTTGGGGATCGCCACTCTCAAGATGTGGTTCGGAAAAAGGTCATGGACGTTGACTTTCAAGTTATTGATATTCCGATTTCATTCTTGCCTTCTTTGGGACGGCCTTAGATCCACCGGATAAACGGGGTAGCCTCTACTTTGCATCGGTGCGTCAAATTTCGGACGAGTGATGGAACTATCACCACCATTTATGGAGATAGTGTCACGGTAGAAGGAACCGGCCGGGATATCCCGATATTGGAGATCAAGCACGATGATGAAGGGTTAGCATTGACCGGATTCTCCGTAGCTTCTTCCAAGGCACAAGTGTGTTGCACCGACCTCACCACTACTTAGATAAAATCCCTCTGCCATGAGAATGATGCGAAAAATGAGTTATCTTAGGGACTTGGATTGGGTAGAAGACTTCAAGGTCGTAACACCATCATTGATGTGAAGGAACAGACTACCGAGATATGGCTTGGGGTACAAACCGAACTCTCGGGATGCCGGAAAAGCTAAAGGCACGAAAGGTGAAGGGGTCCGGCTCCATCCTTACGGTCTGTCTCGACCCATTACTTTACAAAAGGAGGGACACAATATGATGAAAGTGATCGCGAGATCTCCTTGCGAGAAAACCCTTCTAGAGAACCTTGAGAAAGTTAGGGAAAGCCAACCAATCCCGTTCGAAGAATGTTCCTTGATTTGCCGAGATATCCACAGGGCTACCACTACCGATTCGAGAATGAGTACGTCTTCAAAGGAAATCCGGCCGGTGTCAAAGAGTCGGCATCCGGGACAATGGACTTCTCCGCCTTTGAGTTAGCTCTTCCAAAGATCGACGAGATAGAAGCTGCCGGCGGTGAAGACGATCGGTGGGGTTTGCAAGAGTTGTTTGACGAAGAAGCACAAATCCCGAGACTTGATTGACTTGATTCGAGACGATGAGATAGTTGCCGTTATTGGAGACGATGGCGAAAGTCATTTTGATCCTCGCACTTTGGTGACTAAGACAGAAATGCCATTGAAGAATTGGGAGACATTCTCGGGGCCGATAGCCGATCGACATCAAATGATCACGGAGCTTGGATTGGTACCCGTCCTTCTCAACCCGGTCGTGTCAAACACCTGTTGTCTATTCGGTCAGTCGGGAATCTTTGAATTCCAGTCCTCGAGTCATCCGAAAGCCTCACGCTGAGGATTATGAAAATGTAATCGATGTCATCTTTCCCCTTATTTTGAATGAAATGACAAATCTTTACGATTATCCTCTTATTGCCAACTTAACAAATGATAAATTAACTCAAAACTTAACAACGGTTAATAATGAATCATTTGAACAAGATGCAAACACACTAAACGAACAATACATTAAAGAAATCTTTAAGCGAGGTTTCGAAAAAGAGGAAAACCGGGCCCAAGCTGCCGAGGAGGTTTTGATAAGTGTGAACTTGGGTACTATTGAGGAACCTAAAGAGACACTGATTGGAAGCTTCTTCCGGGGGTTGAAAGGGACAGATTGATCGAGTTTGCTCGAGAGAATACGTCGACGTGTTTGCATGGTCATACAAGGATATGCCGGGGCTAGACAGTTCGATAGTAGAACACAGAATCCCTCTAGCACCGGATGCTAAGCCGGTAAAGCGAGCGAGAAAGATTAAGCCGAAATGGTCTCTACGAGGTCAAAGAAGAAATTGAGAAGCTACTGCGGGTAGGGTTCATCGAGTCATTAAATACCCGACATGGTTGTCCAACATCGTGACCGTAACCAAGGCCAATGGGAAGGTGCTTATTTCTTTGTGTGGATTTCCGAGATCGAACAAGGCCAGCCCCAAAGACGACTACCCTCGCCAAACATAGACATCTGGTGGACTCCACTGCCAACTACGAAGTCAAATCCTTCGTTGATGGTTTTGCGAGCTACAACCGAGATCAAGATGGCCGAGGAAGACCAAGAAAAGACGGCCTTCACCACACCATGGGGAACCTCTTGTTATACGGTAATGCCATTCGGGCTCAAGAATGCCGGGGCTACTTACGAAAGGGCGGCGACCGCGCTTTTTCATGACATGATCCACAAGGAGATTGAGGTCTACGTAGATGATATCATAATCCACTCCAAAGGAGAGGGTGGGCGACACTTTGTTGACCTACGAAAATTCTTTGAGAGGTTGAGACGGCATTCCATGAGACTAAACCACGCCAAATGCACCTTCGGAGTGACAAGGGGAAAAGTGCTTGGGTATATGGTCACGGAGCGAGGTATAGAAGTTGACCCCAGAAAGATCAAAGCCATCATGGATATGAGGCCACCTCAAACCCGGACGGAAGTCAAGAGCTTCATGGGTAAATTGCGGTACATCGGCCGTTTCGTCAATCGGTTGACCACTATGTGCGAGCCCATCTTCAAGCTCATGAAGAAGAATGTGGACACGAGAATGGACCGAAGAATGCCAAGATGCCTTTGACCAGATCAAGGCATACTTAGTACATCCCCGGTACTATGCCCCCACATAGACGAAGCCTCTTGCTCTATCTGTTTATCCTGAACACGGCGGTTGGGGCTATGCTTGCTCGGGAAAAGAAAGACTCTCGGGTAGAAACGCCATTTACTTTGTCGGCGGAAGCTACGGGGAGTGAGCTCAATTACTCGGCATGTGAAAAGACCTGTGCGGGGCAGTGCAGGTAGTCGGCAAATTGAAGCATTATATGCAAGCCCACCTGTGAATTTGGTCTCGAAAATGGACCCCATCAAGTACATCTTTGACAAGCCTTCCCTCTCGATGCGTTTAGCGAAGTGGTCCTTCTTCTTGGCGAATACGACATCAACTATGTGACCGAGAAAGGCCATCAAGGGTCAAGCATTGTCGAGATCACTGGCGAACTTCCCGATAATGAAGACGAGAGGGCACGAACCCCAATTCCCGAGATGAAGGGATCTTTGCGGTTGAGCACGAGAATAGATGGAAATTGTTCTTTGACGGAGCCGCTAACAAAGAGGAAATGGTGTAGGAACGCTATTGGTCGATCCGAAAGATGAGCATACCCCCATAGCCCTCAAGTTGAACTTTCTGCCACGAACAATGTCGCCGAGTATGAAGCACTGCATTCTTTGGTTTGGAGGCTGCCTTAGAAAGAAATGTCAAGGAGCTCGAAGTTTACGGAGACTCGGCCACGATCATCAACCAAGTCTCCAACAAGTGGAAGGCTTGTGGACCCTAATCTGCAACGGTATCATGCCCATATGGAGGAGTTGGTGGACGGTTCGGAGAAGTGACTTTCCACTACTTGAGGGAAAAGAACGGTCGCGAGATGCCCTAGCTACTCTAGCCTCATTGGTAGAGATCCCAGGAAAAGCCATAAAGCCCTTCGAGTGGGTAGAAGAGAAGCCCCGGCCTTACATTTGTGAAGTGGACACAGGACCCGAGCCTATAAAGGAACCTTGGTACAATCAGTTACCAATTCCTCAAAGACGGAGAGTCGGCTTTCGAGACGAAGAAGGTAGACCAAAAGAAGGTGTCGAGCCAAAAGCTTGCGAGCCACGAAAGGTTGGCCTCCCATTATGTCATCCTAGGAGGCAACTTTGTACAAGAAACGCTATCAAGGACCACTCCTCTTATGTGTCACTCAAGAAAGAGCCGGAGAGTTGATGACCGAAGTCCACAATGGTCCTTGCGGTCCTCACATGAATGCCGAGCCACGATGCAAGTGATCCTCGAGAATGGGTTACTCTTGGATCTCCATGGAGACGGCTGCGTCAGCACGTCCGAACTGCGACAAGTGCCGGCGGTTTGCCAACCTCAACCATCTCCCACCTCATGACTGTCTTGCATGACGACTCCTTGGCCGTTTGCAACTTGGGGCATTGACGTGATAGGGAAAATAGCCCCGACAGGAAGCAATGGACACGAGTTCGTGTTGGTAGCCATCGACTACTTCACCAAGTGGGTAGAGGCCAAGTCCTACAAGGTCCTCACTTCCCGAGAAAAAGTGGCCCGGTTCATCAAAGAAAACATAATGTGCGAGATATGGGGTGCCCAACGAGATCATTTCGATAATGGGTCGCACTTCGAAGGAGGCTGCGATAGGCTACATCGAGAATTCGAGTTACTCGCCACAAGTCGTCCCCGTACGAGACCTCGGACCAATGGAGCTGTGGAAGGCGCTAATAAGACACTCGAGCGGATCATCAGGAAGATGGCCACCGTGGTCGTGATTGGCCCGAAAAGCTGCACCTAGCACTGCGGGGCTCTGAACGTCTGTCGGAAACGGCCACGGGAGAAACTCCTTTTGCCCTAACTTACGGGATGGAAGCGGTGTTACCGGTGGAGTTGGAAATCCCGTCATTAAGGGTCCTCTGGAAAACAGTGTCAACGAAGTAGAATGGCTACGAAGCCGGCATGATGAATTGGCCTTGCTCGATGAGAGAAGGCTCAAAGCCATGGAGCACACCCGAGCCTACCGGAGGCGAATGGCGGGCGTTTGATAAGAAAGTCAAAGCCGAAACATCAAAGAGGGTGACTTAGTCTTTGAAAGTAAAGCCCCCTACCAGGAGACAACCCCACAGGAAAATGGGAACCCGTTTGGATCGGCCCTTATGTAGTGCGAGAAGATCTTGTCGGGAGGAGCAATGAAGCTTGCGAGACTTGGATGGCAATCCCTTTGTCCACCCGATCAACGGTGATAAACTCCGAAGATACTATGTCTAATAAAAAAAAAAAGAAAAATCTTAGTGCAAAAAGAGTAATACCCGGCTAAATTTGAAAAACCCCAAAAAGGGCGGTCTAGGCAAAAACGGGGTTGCACGAAAAAAAAAATAAAAAAAAAAAAAAAAAAAAATCTTAGTGCAAAAGAGTAATACCCGGCTAAATTTGAAAAACCCCAAAAAGGGCGGTCTAGGCAAAAACGGGGTTGCACGAGAAAAAAAAAAAAAAGAGAGACTTAGTTTTGTTAGTTCCCCGTAATGAACTACGAAGACCTGAGCCCCTTAGCCTTTCTTGTAAAAGGGGAACGTAGGCAGCCATATATGGTTCGGTCTAAACAATAAAAAAAGGGCAATAAAGCTTCCATAAAGTGCGTCCTTAGCAATAAATAAAAGGGTATTTCAGTTTTCATAAAACGGGTCCCAAGTAATAAGACATTTGAATTTCCATGAAACATGTCTTGATTAATTTCTAAAATAATATTTCTTGTTCATTACAAGTCAAAAATTTCTTGATGAGTTCAAGCACGGTCTACCTCTTGACTCTGCTAACCTGCTAAAAAGATCTAAAATACAATAAAATGCCTAAATAAACTAATGTGTTTGCAAATGGCAATAAGAGGATCTTGAGAAAAGACTTGTCAATCGTCATTCGCTAAGTCTTCTTCAGTCTTCTTCCCTTTTCCTCGGCCTCGTCGAGTCTTCTTCCTTTTTTTCTCAATAATGTCGGTATCCCTCATCCCGACCTGCAGGTATCCTCACTGGAGCCTCTACCAACCCCGTGTCAATAAGCGCTCTCTCTATACGAGCACGAGTCCGTATCTCCTCCCTGCGAGACTCGATCAAATGAGCAACCTCGGACAACCTCTTGTACCGAGCCTCCATGTCCACGACCAAGTCACACGATTGGTTATGGCAACTCTCCTTAGCCTCGGTCTCCCTCGAGTCCTACTCGAGTCGTGGTCATCCCCCAATAAAACTCGGCGTCTATCCTCCAAGATAACACAGTCGCTCCCATCTCCCTCTCGTACCGGTCAAGTAGACGGTGGTCAAGATCGTGCTCTTCCTGCTCCTAAAGATAGCCACGGGTGGGAAAGCGAGTGTATGTCCAAGCCCTCGAGAAAAAAGTGAAGTGGCTGGGTCCCTCATGTCTAGAGACATCACCTCCATGGTCCGGATGTCCTCCCGAGTCACTCAAAGGCTCTGTAAAGCCCCAAACCGCCCGGGATACCAAGCGGGGTATGTAGAAGGATGACCGGCGAGAATCACGGAACCCTCACAACATAAGACTCTGAAATATCCTCTGAGTACGCAACCTCCGGTGTGGTATCCACCAACGGATGTCCGAAGTGGATAGCCTAGCCATCATCGGCTCCCGGCTACCTGTTCTGCTTGCCTAGGTGCACCTCTCAGAAATCACCCAAGGGCACCGAGTCGGCAAAGCCCCAGGCAAAGCCCAGAGCCTCTCTGCCACCACAAAGTCAACATAGCCGGACTCCCGGACCTCATGAAATGGTCTCCCGAGCCATCTGTCGATCCCATGCAAAGTCTCCCCCAAAACCGGTGGGACGATATCCTTCCCGGCCTGCGAGTCTCGACCATGTCCGAGAGACCACCATGACAAATCCTCACGGACTCGGCGGTAAACGAACGAGAAAGACGCAAAGGATAAATGCGTCCATAGCCACCACGGTAGCGACCATAGTGGAGATCCAAACTGCCGGGATCTCGGAAAGGTCAATCTGTCCGAAGCTACCATCATCTCCTCGGCCTCTCCCGGAGGAATCTGCAGAAAAGATGCAAGCTTTACCACCACCGGCACGTCTCCGATCAGCGGAATAGATATAGCCTCGGTCTCGGGACCCCCAATCAAGGCTCACGAAGTCTTCGTGCGTTGGGACGATTTCGTTGTAAGAAAACGATAAACATGTCTCCGGACGTCCCGAACTTTGTTGCGGCTCTCAACGAGTCCCAATCGGGCGGGAGATCCCTCAAATGCCATAAAGACTTGATCTTGAAGGAAGAATCAATCAGCCCCTTGTGATTTTGGAAGTTATGTCTCGCCCAAGATTGAAGACCGGACAGAAAATGGTCTCTCTTCCCCCTTTGTAGTCTAACGGGCCTCTCCATCGCAAAAGTGATCAAAGATGGTGCTTTTAGGTCCAAAATGTGCTCTGGGAACAATTGGGACAAGTCTAGAGTGAAAATGAAATGAAATGGCCAAGCCTTGCTTTTATTCAGAAAATAACCGGTTCGAGACGGGCGTGAGCCGCACGGCTTCATTTGCCCAGAGACCTATCCGCACGGCTACATTAGCCCTCTGCGAGAAAAAAATTCTGCAGCAACCAAAGTTGCTGCCCAAGGGAGTTTTCACCCCACTTTTTCAACCAAAACCTGTACAAAAACATATGCAGAAGCCATTCAAGCATTTATACACCATTATAAATCATTTTGGCCCATTTTCAGCCCCGATTCCAAGCAAAAAATCGCCCCAAGGCTCAGATAATATGCAAATTGAAAAAGCATGAATTAGAAAAGCAAATAAAACATAAGTACAATGTCTTCGCCCCATCGGCGCCCAAATAAAGCAAAAAATAAACAAAGTGTGCATACAAATTGTTCATTGTTTGTTCTTGTTCCAAATCTACTCTAGAGACCCCCTAGGCCTCAGATTCTTCTTCTTCCTCATCACTGCTCAGCTCATAGACGCTAGGCTCTCTCATCACGTCCTCCTAGTCGCTCGCATCGGAAAGAGGGATGTTGTCGTGCTCGTACTCCGCCAGTTTGCTCCAAGATATCGGCATTAGGACCTCGCCCACGAGGCTGGCACCTTTGGATGAATACTCGGCCGAGGAAGAGGATCTGCGCCCCGACATGCCTCCTTTTGCGCACGAGGCTCTGCACGCTTGTTGGCGCTTTAGTAGCGCGAGCCGGCTTCTTGACCAAGGATCGGCACACGTCTTTCCAACCCCTGTTGCACTTTGACCAACTGTCATAGGTGCGAGCCGGAACTGAGAAAAGAAAAGAAAATCTCGAGAAAATCTCGGAAAAATCTCGAGAAAATTGCAAAAAACGTAAAATGCGAAAGCTAAAAGGGAATAAGACCCTAAGAGTATACTCGCGGTGCTATCGGGTGGCGGGGTATCTTGGGGCTCCCTCGTGTCGAGGACAGGAATTCTCATCTCCTCGGTACTCCGTGTATGACGTATGAGAGGTGTGCGGGAGGGATAGGCGGGTCGGTAGGCTCATCCTCCCCATATCCACTGAGTGACCGCCGGCTTCGTCGGCTTACGTGGCATCCTCAGGCGGCACCACAAACACGGCGTAGGGGTACCCATGTCAAAATACTCCTCCGCAGCTATACCTCCTGGTACCTCTCAATCTCATCCGCACCGGTCCACAGGCTGCGGCATCCGTCTTGGAGGATCGTGTGGAGTAATGGCGTCCAATGGAGGGACATGACCATGCTGCCTCGAGAAACGGTCCCAGATATATGATGTCGCAAGTCGGCCCGGTGAGCCACCTCCTCTCGCCTTGTCACCTCAATAGCATCTCCCGGCAAAATCTTCGGATACCGCCCCGGGGTAGAAGTCCACTCCATCCGGTCCATCCTTATTGAGCACAGGCTTCACCATCTTGTAGTCGAAAGTGATCCGGGTCTTCCCCGTGAACCTATCCCTCACATCTCCCCTCCGGCGAACCATCGCGGGGAAAATGGTGATATCACTCTGTGGTTCCAAGGAAAGAACCCGATCACCTCGCAAAACCAGGCTGCATGTTCAAAAACATCAAAAAGGTCATTTTTCTCATAAGAAGTCTCAAGACGAGAAAAGAAAAGAGAAGAGAAAGAGAGGCTACCTCAAGGGCAAATGAGAAGCAGTCCATAGAAGCGGCTTTGTTCATTTGTACATGTCCAGAGAGAAGTATAACTCGGCCAATCCGGCCTCTCCCCAAGAGACCGTCCCTATCCCATCCACATCAACCAAAGAGTCAAGGAGGCAAGTCATGGCTAGCGTCCCAGAATTAGCAAAGATAGTGGCCGACGGCATCAACCACACGAAATCTCTAACCGGTGGTGGGCGATCACGTCACTACCGGCAAAGTCCCGCATGCGGTTACGGGCGCCACCTCGACATTCCTCGTCTCCATACCCAATCCCTTGGGAATCGGCTCAAATCCAACCAAAGCTCGGAACTCCTCGGGCGTAATGTGGTCTCTCCAAGTCACGGGCCTCCCGGTGAGGCTGCGAGCCCGATGTCCCATTTGTAAAATCGGCGAGTCACGGTAAGCTCTCCCGGCTCAGGTGGAAACTATGAGTAGAGTCCCACCAAAACTCAGAAAGAGCCTGAACCAGGCCCTTGCTCTTTGAGGTGATGTGAATTCCCATGCCGATGGCCTCCACAAACGCGTCCAGACCGGTAGCCCTCACCAAATTCTTGGGGTTCACCCCATGCTTCTCAAAATCCGGCATCCTTTGCCAAAGATTCACTGCTATCTCAGATGGTCCCCTAGACTTGTTCTCCTGTAGACAAGCACATCAAAAAAAGAAGTGTCAGTCCTTCATCTCATTTCAAAAGCATGCATATAGTCACAAAAGTGCACATGTTTTCAAAAGAAAAGCATTCACAAAAGCTTTTTTAGCATCATTTGCATCAAAAGCGTCTTTCATCACTTGAAACGCGTCATGTCAAGTCTCATTACTTTCCTAAAGCACAAAATCACAATTTTCACAATTCTTTGCACATAAGCATTATTCTTTCAAATAAAATGGCATGCATGAATCATTTTTCATCTTCCAAAATCATGTTTTCTCATTGAAAATCAGAATTTTGACCTAGTTCTAGCACAAGGCAAGAACTCCGTCTCATATTTAGACAATTCTCATTCTTACTTCATTTGCGAGAAAAAAGTGAGTCATTCTCATAATTTTCATCAAATAAATTGCACATGCATATTCTTAGCCTCATAGGTTGTTCATGCATCTCAAAATCATTCAAAAATCCTAAGAAAATCCTAGAAAATTCCTAAGTTCGGGTTAAGCCCTAAATTATTCAAAAATCAAGCAAAATCATCGGATTTGAGCAAAATGAGAATGCTTACCCCAACCGATCGAGGGTTCGTTGATTTATGCTCCCTTCTCCCCGGATAGAGCTCCGATGGAGGCGTAAGGAAGTCATACCTCCTATCCGTCCGGACAAGCTCCTTCCTCTGAGCGGCCGCGGAGACATTCCTCCTTGCTTGTCTTGGTGCCGGATCCATCTCAAATCAAGGGAAGCAAGGGAATTCAAAGAATTTCAAAATTCTTTCTTCTCTCCTCTCTCTCTCTCGGCTGAATGGGCGGCAACAATGCCCAATAGCCCGTTCAAATCTGTTTTAAATAATCTGTAAAAATCAGGTTTCCAGCCGTACGGCTTCTTTTTCCAGCCTCTCATGCCGGGCGGCCTCTTTCGCTCTGAGCAAAAATTACAATCCTGCCCCTGGACCTTCCACTTGGGCATGTAATTTCCGTTATCTTTTAACCAAGATAACACCCTCTTCAGAAGATATCCCTTATCGCCTAAGCAATCAAGCTCTATTCCCAGTCACCTCCGTTAATTCCGTTATAACGGGATAACGCTAGGTGACAACCTCCGAATTGTCAAGATTTTCTCAACTTAAGCTACCTCTATCCCGAATAGTGACGTATGCTAAGTTCTCTTAACTTAAGCTACCTCTATCCCGAATAGTGACGTACGCTCAAGTTTTCCTCAACTTAAGCTACCTCTATCCCGAATAGTGACGTATGCTAAGTTTTCTTAACTTAAGCTACCTCTATCCCGAATAGTGACGTATGCTAAGTTCTCTTAACTTAAGCTACCTCTATCCCGAATAGTGACGTACGCTCAAGTTTCTCTCAACTTAAGCTACCTCTATCCCGAATAGTGACGTACGCTCAAGTTTCTCTCAACTTAAGCTACCTCTATCCCGAATAGTGACGTACGCTCAAGTTTTCCTCAACTTAAGCTACCTCTATCCCGAATAGTGACGTACGCTCAAGTTTCTCTCAACTTAAGCTACCTCTATCCCGAATAGTGACGTACGCTCAAGTTTTCCTCAACTTAAGCTACCTCTATCCCGAATAGTGACGTACGCTCAAGTTTTCCTCAACTTAAGCTACCTCTATCCCGAATAGTGACGTACGCTCAAGTTTTCCTCAACTTAAGCTACCTCTATCCCGAATAGTGACGTACGCTCAAGTTTTCCTCAACTTAAGCTACCTCTATCCCGAATAGTGACGTACGCTCAAGTTTTCCTCAACTTAAGCTACCTCTATCCCGAATAGTGACGTACGCTCAAGTTTTCCTCAACTTAAGCTACCTCTATCCCAAATAGTGACGTACGCTCAAGTTTTCCTCAACTTAAGCTACCTCTGTCATGAATAGTGACATATGCTCAAGTCATTGGCAACCCATATCTCTGATTCGAAAGAGATTGAGACGTATGCTTAAATCATTCTAGCTTTGGCAACCCATATCTCTGATTCGAAAGAGATTGAGACGTATGCTCAAGTCATTGGCAACCCATATCTCTGATTCGAAAGAGATTGAGACGTATGCTTAAATCATTCTAGCTTTGGCAACCCATATCTCTGATTCGAAAGAGATTGAGACGTATGCTCAAGTTCACCAAACTCTAGCTACCTCTATCCACTCGACAGTGACGTAAGCTCTAGTTTCAATCAGGTGACATCCTCCATTAATTGTCAAAATCTCAAGAATCCTAGACATCGTTCCTAACTATCTAGTGATGCTCGAACTACGATCAAGGCTTGATTCCTCCGGGATACGTAGGTAGCCTTTTATAAAAGGTCCAGCCATTCGACCACTTTGGTCACCCTGTTTCTTTGTCACTCCTCAGTGATAAAGCAGCCCCTCATAGAGGTTCAGATATCCGACCACCTTGGTCACTCTAGCATATCCCCGAGGGATCAATTGCTTGACCTCCTAGGTCATTTTCTCTTCTATTTCCCCAAAGAAGAGACCAGCTTCTCTTCTTCCTTCCCCGGCGGATCCTAATTCGAACTAAGGCCTGGCTTGATTCCTCCGGGATACGTAGGTAGCCTTCCAGAGGTTCAGCCACTCGACCACCTTGGTCACCCAATCCGTCTCGGCATTCGCCAGATCGGATCCTTTTCTATCGACAACCCCACTCGCCTTGCAAGTGACGTTGCCGAGGGGCTTCTGTAAGTACCCAAATCTGGCTCATGCCTTAGGTTAAATTTCCCGGCAATTTCGGTAAGTTTCCGGTAATTCCCGGACCTTCCTAGTGTTTCGGAAATGTTCGGAGCAGTCCCAAATTAAATTAAGGGTTTGAAGGGAGCCTTCCTAATTAAGAAACACGTTTTTCTTAATTAGGAAGAGGGTTCTAGAATTTGCCACCTTGCATGGTTCTAGAAATCTTTGAGTCACAATGGATAATGCCGCACTTGGCTGCATTAGCTCATTGTCCCTAGCCGCACGGCTTCATTAGCCTTATCCGCATCGCCTATAAATAGAGCCCTCCTCTACCCATTTCAACACACACAATCCATAGCAAGTCACCCACAAACACTCCAAATACGTAAAGAATACTGCTGGAAGCTCAAGAAGGTGAAGAAGAAGGCCAAGAAGCTCCCTCCCTCCTCCTTGAAGATCCAAGACCAACCTCTCCTCCTAGCTCCGACCAAAGAAGAAGGAAGCTATTGGTAACCTCGCACACCCTACCTTTGCATCCTAATTGCTTTATAATTTGCTCATTGCATTGTCTTTATATTGCTTGGGACTTGGTAGATTAAAGATCCTATCTTTATATTCCCCTTCCCCTTTGGCATGCATTAGACATCATTTGTCATAAAAATGTAGTCTTTTCCCATAAAGGTGCATCCTTTGCACCTAAAACCCCCATTTTCAAATAAAAATGTCATCTTCATGCATCCTTTGCATATAAAAATCAAATCTTTTTTTAATCAAAATGCATCATTTGCATCCAAAATCCCTTGTTCAAGCATCATTTGCTTTAAAGACCATGTCTTTACCATAAACTAGCATCATATGCTTTTCAAAATGCAATCTTTATGCATCATTTGCATAATGAATGCCAATTTCTTCAACAAAAATGCATCATTTGCATAAAAATCAAATCTTTATGCATCATTTGCAATAAAGATCATTTCTTTAAACTAAGTGCATCATTTGCAACCCAAAAATGTCATCTTTTCATTAAAGATTCATTTTTACATACATTTCCCCCATTCCCCCATTAAAAACCTAGGAATGGACCGGTGTAAAAGATCCTATCTTTACATCGTTCCTTCCATTAAAGGTTCCATATCTCTTTAGAAAGGGACACCTTGAACCCTATATCTCCGATTATCGCTTAAGAAAGAGTATGAAGCATCTATACGAGCTCGACCGTCTTAAAGCGTAGGATTGATGGGCTAAGGACCCTCCTTTTCTAAAGAACCTCATCTTTGACCAAAAGAGAGTCATTCTCTCGATCACGCAAGTCCCGAGGGTCCCGAGGTTAAAATGCGATGATCACAAGTCATAAGATGAGGTCGGGATCATAATCCCAAATACATAAAATTCCAAGGAATCCCGAGCGACAACCAACAAATGGTTTGTACGTCCGGAAGACAACTTGGGACATTCCCCCTCCTTATTTTCAAACACATGCACACAAGAAAGCACGCAAGCAAGCACGATTACTGAAATCTTGGGAGACTTGCTTCGGCAAGGCACTTTGGGTGAACGCCAAACGTTCTTCCCAAGGGGTAACTTAACCTCCGAACCCAAGTAAAAACCTTTTTTCAAAGTTTTGAGGTAATCAAAATGGCGTGGCGACTCCGTTTTTCAAATTAAACCGGATGTCTTCAAACTCGCGTGAATCCAACAAAATTTGGGCACCACATTCACAGTGTCGTTGAAGCTAAACCCCCATCCGGAAGAGTTGACTCCATTGCAGTGCTGAGAATCACCCCTGAGACCTTGTCTGAAGAAGAGTGTATGGATGCCTTGGAAAGAGTCCTAAAATTTGAAGCGACCCCGGTCCCCTTTATATCCTATGATGACAGTGATGTTTTCTTAGTGATTCCCAAGTCAAAGGAAGAATCCAAGATACCTCTTATATGGCGTCAAGTATCCCGACCTGCATTTGCCCTCATTGGTCATCGGAGTCAAGATGAGAGTTCTTATGAGAGTTACTGTAGTGATACCGAGGAAGACACGGTCGAAGTGCCAGAAGGAACGGTAGAGGAGTGGTTAGCCCGTGGCCGAAAATCCCGCAGAGCCTTCCCAACAAGAAAGAACAGGAACCCACCATGAGGTTTGACCCCGCGGAAATCCTTCTCGATGATGGAGTTTCCCACTTCGTAAAATGCTTGGCCAATGTTAAAGATGCCGTCAGAAATTAACCCCTAGAGAAAGGAGGGACATGCTTGACGGTGATGAGGAATGTGATCCCGCCTGTTGAAAAAGTTGCTAAGTTCGGATGAGGAAGCCATTCACCAGACTCCAAACCCTGAAAGTGATAATTACTGTTGCATGCTGACCTTGAAAAGCTTGAACGAGACGGTGAAGGCTTTAAATGAGGAAGGTGAAGTTGAAACCGCCTGGCTGTTGAGCCAATTAGAGAGTCGAACTCGAAAAGGTCGAAAGCCGCAACCCGGGATCGATTCGGGAAGCCTCTTATGCCTCTAGTGGTTCGATTAATCGGATTAATCGCCAGAGTTGGCCATACGCCAAAGAAGAGCCCGCCTCTCACTTTGAAAGAGCCGACGAATCCTCCAAGTAGGAATGATGACCCGGAGAAGTCTAATGTCTATGTGATGACTCGGCCTGGACGGATGAGTATTGAACAGCCTAAGGGTGATAAAAGAAATGCCGTCTACGAGCCGAAAAGACAAAAGACCCTATAAACCAGGAAGCGAGAAAAGCCGCACTCGACAAGGAGGATCCAAAGGTCTTGACTCGCTGAAGTGCACTCGAGACCAATATCTCCTTATGGTCTTTGTTAACCTCTTCATACCCTCATAAGCCGAAGCTAGAAGAAAGTTTGGCCAAGACCATGGTGCCCATAGATGTCACCCCTGCATGAGGTCATCCAAATGATTGGAAGTATCCACTATGGAAACATCATTACCTTCACCGAGCTTGGACTCGCCAAAGTATGGGGCTAGTCATAACGAACCCCTTTACATCACACCCAGCTTGGAAGAACGTCGGTTGCCCGGGTATTAGTTGACTGAGGGTCCGCAATGAACGTCCCGCCAAAGAAAATGATGGATTTACTGGATTTGAAGCCTACAGATTTGAAGCCTTCTAGTCAGACTATTAAGGCTTATGACTCCAATGCACGATCAGTTTTGGGGATTGCTACTCTCAATTTGTGGTTCGGGAAAAAGGTCATGGACGTTGACTTCCAAGTGATTGACATTCCGATCTCGTTTACTGCGTTGCTAGGGCGACCTTGGATCCACCAGATAAACGGAGTGGCCTCTACTCTGCACCAATATGTCAAATTTCAGTCTAGTGATGGGACTATCACTACCATCTACAGAGATAGTGTCACGGTAGAAGGAACCAGCACTGGAGGTATCCCGATATTGGAGATTAAGCATGATGATGAAGGGTTTGCCTTGACCGGATTCTCTGTAGATTCGTCCAAAGCGCAAGTGTGTTGCACTGACCTCACCACTACTTCCGATAAAATTCCTCCAGCCATGAGAATGATGAGAAAAATGGGTTATCTTCCGGGGCTTGGATTGGGCAGAAGACTCCAAGGTCGCAATACCATCATTGATATAAAGGAACAAACTACCAGATATGGATTGGGATACAAACCAAACTCTCGGGATGGCAGAAAAGCTAAAGGGGTCCAGCTCTATCCCTACAGTTTATCCCTGACCCATTACTTTACAAAAAGTGGGACTCAATACGATGAAAATGACCATCAGACCTCCCTGAAGAAAACCCTTCTGGAAAACCTTGAGAAGGTTAGGGGAAAACCAGCAAATCCTGTTCGAAAGATGTTCCTTGACTTGTCAGACATTCCTGGGGCTACCACTACCGATCAGAACGAGTATGTCTTCAAAGAAAATTCAGACAGTGTCAAACAGTCAGCATCCGGGGTAATGGACTTCTCCGCCTTTGAGTTAGCTCTTCCAAAGATCAGTCAGATAGAAGCTGCCAGTAGTGAAGACAGTGAGTGGGGCTTGCAGGAATTGTTTGATGAAGAAGCACATATCCCAGATTTGATCGACTTCAGCTCAGATAATGAGGTAGTTGCCGTAATTGGAGACGGTGGTGAAGATCCTTTCGATCCCCGCACTTTGGTAACTAAGACAGAGATGCCGTTGAAGAATTGGGAGACATTCTCAGGGCCGATAGCCAGCCGACAGCAAATGATTGCGGAGCTTGGATTGGTACCCCGTCCTTCTCAACCCAGTCGTGTCAAACACCTTGTTGTCCATACAGTCGAGTCAGGAATCTTTGAATTCTAGTCCTCTGAGTCATCTGAAGGCCTCACGCCTGAGGATTATCAATATGTAATCGATGTCATCTTTCCCTTTGCTTTGAATGAAATGACAGATCTTTCTGATTATCCCCTTATTGAAATGATAAATTAACTCAAAACTTAACAACAGTTAATAATGAATCATTTGAACAAGATGCAAACACACTAAATGAACAATACATTAAAGAAATCTTTAAGCAGGTTACAGAAAAAGAGGAAAACCGGGCCCAAGCTGCCGAGGAGGTTTTGACAAGTGTGAACTTGGGTACTGTCGAGGAACCTAAAGAGACACAGATCGGAAACTTCTTCCAGGGGGTTGAACGGGACAGACTGGTTGATCTGCTCAGAGAATACATGGACGTCTTTGCGTGGTCATACAAGGATATGCCGGGGCTAGACAGTTCAATAGTAGAGCACAGAATCCCTCTAGCACCAGATGCTAAGCCAGTAAAGCAGAAATTGAGGAAAATCAAGCCAGAGTGGTCTCTACAGGTCAAAGAAGAAATTGAGAAGCTACTGCGGGTAGGATTCATCAGAGTCATCGAATATCCGACATGGTTATCCAATATTGTGACCGTCACCAAGGCCAATGGGAAGGTGCACTGCTGTGTAGATTTCCGGGATCTGAACAAGGCCAGCCCCAAAGATGATTACCCCTTGCCAAACATAGACATCCTGGTGGACTCCACTGCCAACTACGAAGTCAAATCCTTCGTTGATGGCTTTGCAGGCTACAACCAGATCAAGATGGCCAAAGAAGACCAAGAAAAGACAGCCTTCACCACACCGTAGGGAACTTACTGTTATACAGTAATGCCATTTGGGCTCAAGAATGCCGGGGCTACTTATCAAAGGGCAGCGACCGCGCTTTTCCATGACATGATCCACAAGGAGATTGAGGTCTACATAGACGACATAATAATACACTCCAAAGGCGATGACGGATAGCCCTTTGTTGACCTGCGAAAGTTCTTTGAGAGGCTGAGACAACATTCCATGAGACTAAACCCTGCTAAATGCACCTTCGGAGTGACAAGGGGAAAAGTGCTTGGGTATATGGTCACGGAGCGAGGTATCGAAGTCGACCCCCAAAAAATCAAAGCCATTATAGATATGAGGCCACCTCGAACCCAGACAAAAGTCAAGAGCTTTATGGGGAAGTTGCAGTACATCAGCCGTTTTGTCAATCAGTTGACCACTATGTGCGAGCCCATCTTCAAGCTCATGAAGAAGAATGTAGACACAGGATGGACCGAAGAATGCCAGGATGCCTTTGACCAGATCAAAGCATACTTAGTACATCCTCCAGTACTATGCCCCCCACATAGACAGAAACCTCTTCTGCTCTATCTTACTGTCACTGATACGGCAGTTGGGGCTATGCTTGCTCAGGAGAAGAAAGACTCTCGGGTAGAAAACGCCATTTACTTTGTCAGCCGGAAGCTGCAGGGAAGTGAGCTCAATTACTCAGCATGTGAAAAGACTTGTGCAGGACTGGTCTGGGTAGTCGGTAAGCTGAAGCATTATATGCAAGCCCATCCGGTGAATTTGGTCTCAAAAATGGACCCCATCAAGTATATCTTCGATAAGCCTTCTCTCTCGATGCGTCTAGCAAAGTGGTCTTTCTTCTTAGCAGAGTACGACATCAGCTACGTAACCAGAAAGGCCATCAAGGGTCAAGCATTGTCAGACCACCTGGCGAACTTCCCCAGTAATGAGGACAGAGGGCCTGAACCCCAATTCCCAGATGAAGGGATCTTCGTAGTTGAGCCTGAAAACCGGTGGCAGCTTTTCTTTGATGGAGCTGCTAACAAAAGAGGAAATGGCATAGGGATGCTACTGGTCGATCCGAAAGATGAGCATACACCCATAGCCCTCAAGTTGAACTTCCCTGCCACGAACAATGTCGCCGAGTACGAAGCTTGCATTGCTGGTTTGGAGGCTGCCCTAGAAAGGAATGTCAAGGAGCTCGAAGTTTACGGAGACTCAGTCCTGATCATCAACCAGGTCTCCAACAAATGGAAGAGTGTGGACCCTAATCTTCAGCGGTATCATGCCTATATGGAGGAGTTGGACTCGGAAGGTTCGTAGAAGTGACTTTCCACTACTTGCCAAGGGAAAAGAACAGATTCGCAGATGCCCTCGCTAATTTAGCCTCACTGGTAGAGATTCCCGAGGGAAAAGCCATAAAACCCTTCGTAGTAGGTAGAAGAGAAGCCCCACTCTCGTTTGTGAAGTAGACCCGGGGACCCGGAGCCTATCAAGGAACCGTGGTACAATCAAATTTACCGCTCCTCAAAGATGGAGAGTCAGCTTTCAAAGATGAAGAAGGTAGACCAAAAGAAGGTGTTAAGGCCAAGAGCTTGCAAGCCCTGAAAAGGTTGGCCTCCCATTATGTCATTCTAGGAGGCAACTTGTACAAGAAGCGGTATCAAGGACCACTCCTCTTGTGCGTCACTCAAGAAAGGGCCAAAGAGTTGATGATTGAAGTCCACAATGGTCCCTGCGGTCCTCATATGAATGCTAGAGCCCTGATGCAAGTGATCCTCAGAATGGGTTACTATTGGATTTCCATGGAGACAGACTGTGTCCAGCATGTCCAAGTGTGCGACAAGTGCCAGCGGTTTGCCAACCTCAACCATCTCCCGCCTCATGACCTGTACTGCATGACGACTCCTTGGCCGTTTGCAACTTGGGGTATTGACGTGATAGGGAAGATAGCCCCGGCAGGAAGCAATGGGCACGAATTCGTATTAGTGGCAGTCGACTACTTCACCAAGTGGGTAGAGGCCAAGTCCTACAAGGTCCTCACTTCCAAGAAGGTGGCCCAGTTTATCAAAGAAAACATAATGTGTAGATATGGGGTGCCCAATGAGATCATTTCTGATAATGAGTCGCACTTTGAAGTGGGCTGCGGTAGATTCTTGTCGAGTTCGGGATCACTCGCCACAAGTCGTCCCCATACAGGACCTCGAGACTAATGGAGCCGTGGAAGGCTGCTAATAAGACGCTCGAACGGATCATCGAAAAATGGCCACCCGTGGTCGTGATTGGCTGAAAAGCCGCACCTGGCACTATAGGCTGCGTAACGTCCTGTCGTAACCTACAGGAGAAACTCCCTTTGCCCTAACCTACGGGATGGAAGCAGTGTTACCAGTAGAGTTGGAAATCCCGTCATTAAGGGTCCTCCTGGAAAACAGTGTCAACGAAGTAGAATAGTTGCGTATCCGGCATGATGAGTTGGCCCTGCTTGAAGAAAGAAGGCTTAAAGCCATGGAACACACCCGAGCCTATCAGAGGCGAATGGCCAGAGCATTTGACAAAAAGGTCAAGGTCGAGACATCAAAGAGGGTGACTTAGTGCCGAAAGTAAAGCCCCTACCGAGACAACCCCTCGGGAAAATGGGAACCCGTTTGGATCGGCCCATATGTGGTGCAGAAGATACTATCGGGAGGAGCCATGAAACTTGCAGACCTGGACGGCAATCCCTTTGTCCACCCAGTCAACGGTGATAAGCTCCGAAGGTACTATGTTTAAAAAAAATAAAATAAAAAAAATATATATTAGTGCAAAAAGAGTAATGCCCAGCTAGGCTGAAAACCCAAAAAGGGCGGTCTAGGCAAAAAACAGGGTTGCACATAAACAAAAAAAAGAAAAAAAATATAAACAAAAAAAAAAAGAAAAAAATCTTAGTGCAAAAAGAGTAATGCCCAGCTAGGCTGAAAACCCAAAAAGGGCGGTCTAGGCAAAAAACAGGGCTGCACATAAAAAAAAAATAGAAAAAAGAGTTCACCAGAATGAACTACGAAGACCTGAGCCCCTTAGTCTTTCTTGTAAAAGGGGAACGTAGGCAGCCATATATGGTTCGGTCTAAACAATAAAATAAATAAATAATAAAGGGCATTCCAGTTTTCATAAAACGGGCCTCAATCAATAAAGACATTTGAAATTTCCATGAAATTGTGTCTTGATTAATTTCTAAGATAATATTTCTTGTTCATTACAAGTTAAAAACTTCTTGATGAGTTCAAGCACGGTCTACTCTTGACTCTGCTAACCTGCTACAAAGATCTAAAATACAATAAAATGCCTAATAAAACTACTGTGTTTGCAAAATGGTAATAAGGGAATCCTAAGAAAAGATCTGTCAGTCGTCATTCGGTGAGTCTTCTTTGGTCTTCTTCCCTTTACCTCGACCCCGTCGAGTGTTCTTTCTCTTCTTCTCTATAATGTCGGTCTCCCTCATCCCGACCTCAGGTATCCTCACTGGAGCCTCCATCAAACCTGTGTCAATAAGTGCCCTCTCAACTCGAGCACGAGTCCGCACTTCCTCCCTCTGAGCCTCAGTCAAAGGAGCGACCTCGGACAATCTCTTGTATTGAGCCTCCATATCTCTGATCAGGTCACCCGACTGGTTATGGCGACTCGCCTTAGCCTCAGTCTCCCTCAGAGTCCTACTCGAGTCGCAGTCAGCCCCCAATAAAGCCTGACGTCTCTCCCCCAAAATGACCTGGGTCGCTCCCATCTCCCTCTCGTACCAATCCAAGTAGACAGTAGTCAAGATGGTACTCTTCCTGCTCCTGAAGATAGCCCTGGGTGGAAAAGCAGCATAAGTCCAAGCCCTCAAGAAGAATGAGAAGCTGGCTGGATCCCGCATGGCTAATGGCACCACCTCCATGGTACGGATGTCCTCCCAATCGCTCAATGGCTCCTGTAAGGCCCCGAACTGCCTGGATACCAAGCAAGGTATGTAGAAGGATGACCAGAAGAACCCTGGAACCCTCACTATATAGGACTCCTGAAATATCCTCCCGGTCCGCAACCTCCGGTGAGGTACCCACCCGCCGGATGTCCGAAGTGGATAACCTAGCCATCATCGGCTCCCGGCTACCCCGGTCCTGGCCGACGAGGTGCACCTCTCGAGAAATCACCTAAGAGCACCGAGTCGGCAAAGCCCCGAGCCTCTCCCGCAGCCCACAAAGCCGCATGCGGACTCCCAGACCTCATGAAACGGTCTCCTCTAGCCATCCTGTCAATGCCATGAAAGGTCTCACCCAAAACCAGTGGAACAATGTCCTTCCCAGCCCTGCAATCTCTGACCATGTCCAAGAGACCACCATGACAGATCCCCACGGACTCAGCGGTAAACAGAGAAGAAAATACGCAGAGGATAAAGGCATCCATAGCCACCGTAGTCGCAGCCATAGCCGGAGACCCAAACCTGCCCGAGATATCAGAAAGGTCAATCCTATCCGGGGCTATCATCATCTCCTCAGCTTCTTCCAGAGAAATCTGCAGAAAAGATGCAAGCTTTGCCGCCACCGGCACATCTTCGATCAACGGAATCGATATAGCCTCAATTTCTGGACCCCCAATTAAGGCTCGGAAGTCTTCATGCGTTGGGACAATCTCATTGTAAGAAAAGCAGTAAACGTGTCTCCGGACGTCCCAAAACTTTGCTGCTGCTCTCAAAAGGTCCCAATCGGGCGGGAGATCCCTCAAATGCCATAAAGACTTGATCTTGAAGGAAGAATCAAGTAACCCCTTGTGAGATTGAAAGTTGTATCTCACCCAAGACTGAAGATCGGACAGAAAACGGTCTCTTTTCCCCCTTTGCAATCTAACGGGCTTCTCCATCGCAAAATGATCAAAGGTGGTGTCTTTAGGTCCAATATGAAACCGTGTGTTTTATGGTAACATATTTATGTTTCCTTATTTAAAAAAGATCTCTATTATGGTAAGTAGATTTTGGAACTTTCATGGAGATTTATAAGTATCCTACTTTGACTAGGAATTGTAAATATAGTAAATATCTTTTATTTATGTACATAGTTTTATATTAGGACTAACCCACTAATATTTGATTTCCTTGTGAGTGTGTTTTATGTTTTCATATAGGAAAAGGAATCTCACAAAGGAAGAAGTCGATTGCATGAAGATCTTCTCCATGGTGCACTATAAATACAAAGCATTCAGCACAAGAGAAGTGACGGAATTTTAGAGAGAAAATTACTCATTCTTCATTGTATTCGACATTAGTGTTTTAGGTTGTGAGTAAGGTTGTGCCTTACATCCGTAACTCACATCTAGGTTTTCATAGAGTTCTCTTGTTTTACTTCTGACTAGAATAGATCCTACTTGGGAAAGGGGAGTTGTTCTTGTCGTAGAAGGTGATTAGAACTCGTTTAGTATTTTCAAATTTTAGTTATTCACTTATTTGTTTTTGTAAGAAACAAAAGTTTTTATAGTGAAAAGTTTTTGGGCGTAAGCCTAGTTTGCTGATCACATTGATCAGTAAGCGTAAATAACTCTTGAGTTATTGCATTTAATTTGCTTTTAATTACTTTATTCCACTGCATTATCTGTGGATGTGTGGACAGTTGTGAGACATATCTGTACTCACATCCTTTGCCTGTTGTGTGATTAAGTTTCCTAGCTACACGAAACTTTCAATTGGTATCAGAGCCAACTCTCGAAATATTACTGAGTGTTGATCCAGAAAGTGTAGTCATTATGGAATGCCAAAATCACCAAAATAGGCCTCCTGTCTTGGATGGCACCAATTATTCTCTTTAGAAGTCTAAGATGGGAAATTACATCAAAAGTATTGATGAAAGGGCTTGGATGTGCATTCTTGTTGCATGGCAACCTCCTCTTTGTGGAGAAAAAGCCATCTTCTGGTGTTGGTGAGTCTTTTTTCGAAAGAAAACCTGAAGAGCAATGGACTCTTGATGAAATACAAGCTGCAAATTACAATTCAAAAGCTATGGGTGCTATTTTCAGCCATGTTTCTGGGAATATGTACAAACTTATAACTAATGAAAGCATAGCCAAAGCGCTTGGGATATTTTGCAAACTCAATGTGAGGGAGCACCAAGTGTGAAGGCTACCAGGCTTAGAATTTTAATGGATAGGTTTGAGTTACTTCGAATGGAAGAAACTGAGGACATTGTGTCATATGCTGCTAAGATTCATGAAATTTCAAATGAATGCACAAGTCTAGGAGAATCTATCTCCAATGCAAGACTTGTAAGTAAGATCTTAAGGACCTTACCTGAAAGATTTACCATAAAAGTGGCTGTGATTGAGGAAACAAAAGACACAAACACTGTAGGTCTTGACACAATCATAGGAATTTTGACTGTGTTTGAGCTTAATCTTGAGGCTCAGAAAAAGAACAAAACACGCGTCTTGCCCTTAAAAGTGCTTCTTTGCTCTTCCAAAAGAGCTTGTGGAATTATCCTACGAAATTGACAAGTCTAATCTTGAAGATGAGGATGTAGCTTTTATTTCAAAGAAATTTAGTTCTATCTTGAAAAATAGAAGGATAAGCAAATTTCCTAATAGACCTACTTCGATCTTGTTGAAAAGTCAAAACCTAGCAACGACCTTTGGATTCAAGAAACCAAGCTTTGAAAATAAATCATGCGAATCTGTCCAATGTAGGGCATGTCGTGGCTTTGGTCATTATGCCAATGAGTGTGCTAATACACTTAAAAAGAAGGGAATGAGCTTAAGCAAGCTACCCTTAGTGACGGTGAGGATGAAGAAGAAGAAGTAGCTAATATGTCTGTCTTAAACTTGCCATTACGTGTTTAATGCTTTTCTGCGAGATATAGAAGAAGATGATCTGAAAATTCCTTGGATGTGGGTTCGATTGTGAACACATGCGGTGTCACATCTGAGCTGTTCTTGAAGCTTGTTTCTCTGTAAAAGGAGATTCAGATGATGAAGATGAAGAAAGGGACATTCCCTATGAGGAACTCTTTGCAACATACAAGGAGCTACATACAGATTGGATGAAAAGATTGGACAAGATTGAGGTACTTGTTAAGGTAAATAAATCTCTCTCTGATAAATTGGCTGCTTGTGAAGATGAAAAAGTTGTACTTTCAAAGGAAAATGATGCTCAAAAAGATACCATTGCAAGACTTGAAGTCCTTGTGACCAAAAGAGAAGTTGACCTTGAAAAGTTCAAGAATGAATGTGAAAAAGCTGAAAATACTTTTACTAAATTAAACAAAAGTAAAATGAAAATGGAAGAAGCTTTTTCTGTAGGTCAACGTGACAAAAGCTTGGTTTGGGTTTTGAAAATAATTTTTGTAAAGGAGGGATGTGAGGCTTCTACCTCAAAAAATGTGAAAAAACAAGCTTTTAAAGAAAAAGTCATTTTGAGTGAGAAGAAACCTAGGAAGAGGCATTACATTTGCCATTCTTGCCTAGCTCTGGTCACATTAGGCCCATACATTTACAAACTCAAGGCGATAAAAATTTGGTCACTTCAATCGGCCTCGGATGTGTGAGAAGATGTATGCACATCCTAACTCACATCTGGCAATCCGAGACCTCTGCAACCCAAAAAGAAAGCATTAAACGGTGGGTGGCCAAACCAATTACCACTGCAATGTTGTTTACTCTTCCCTCAAAATCTTGTCTCGGCTCTTGGTATTTTGATAGTGGGTGCTCTAGGCACATATTTGGAAACCAAGCAGTCCTTCTAAACTATGAAGTTATTAATGGGGGAAAAGTAAATTTTGGTGGAGGTGCTCAAGGAAAGATTGTTGGGAAAGGAACCCTGGATGTTAAGGGTCTCCCAAAATTGCACAATGTGTACCATGTGGAAGGCTTGAAAGCCAACCTAATAAGCATCGATCCAAGCGTGTGATGATGATCTTTATGTGAAGTTTGATAAGCACTTGTGTGAAGTGTTTGATAAGGATAATACTGTGTGTTTCTTGGCCCTAGATCTGTGACGATTGTTACCAATTTGGTGACAATCTTTCTTGCCTAAGCTCAAAAGCTAATGATGTCAATCTGTGGCACCAAAAATTAGGGCATGCTAATTTGTAGAACTCTGGAAGAACTTCAAAGGTTTGAAGCTATTAAAGACCTCCCTAAAGCGAACTTCAAGAACCACGATGTACGTGGTTCATGTCAAAAGGAAAACAAACAAAAGCATCACATAAAAAGGTCCAATAATGCTCCACAACTAGATGTTTGGAGATGATTCAGCGATTTAATGGGACCTATTGAAGTAGAAAGCTTTGGTAGGAAAAAGTATGCCTTTGTGTGTGTTGATGATTATTCTAGGTACACTTGGGTAATGTTCTTAAGAGAAAAGTCGAAACAATTGGAGAATTCAAGAATTGGTACAAAAGGGTGAGAAACCTTTATGGCCTTAAGGCTTGTGAGAATAAGGTCGACCATGGCCTTGAATATGAGAATCAAATGTTCACCAATTTTTGTAATTCTAAGGGAATCACTCATGAGTTTTCTGCACCAATCACCCCACGGCAAAATGGAATTGCTTTGAAAGAAAGAATAGAACCTTGCAAGAAATGGCTAGGGTCATGCTAAGTTCTAAGAACTTGTCCATGAAATTTTGGGCGAAGCTTTAAACACTTTGCTTGCCACATTGGCGATAGGGTGTTCCTAAGGATTAGTAGCCTTGTCACTCCATACCAAATCCTCCTTGGAAAGAAGCCAACTGTGAAATATTTTTATGTGTTTGGATGTGTTTGCTATATTCTCAATGATAGAGAATTCCTGTCCAAGTTTGATTCAAAGAGTGACAAAGCAATTTTCATGGGCTATTCCACAAACAGTAGAGCTTACGAGTTTTCAATCTCAAAACTAAGACCATTATGGAATCGCTAATGTTAAATTTGATGACTCACTTGATCTTAACCTCAAGGCTGGCGAGGATGATGTTTCGGGTTATTTCTTTGAATTTGGAAGGATGAAGAAAGCAGTGATGAAAAATCAAAAGAAGCTTCGATCTTCGATAAACATGTTGAACACGATAAGGATGTAACCAAGGATGTGGACACATACGCCTCCACATACGAACCCACATCTGCTCCCACATCCACTCAAACTCCTGTGGCGAGGACGGTTCCTCGATTCGATCAGGATGATGCTCCAGAAGGTAATGTGAATGGGTGTGTGGATAGATCAAAGGATATTCCTTCTAAAATCCAGAAAAACCACCTCACTTCACAAGTTGTGGGAGATGTGCATGCTCAAGTGAGAACTAGACAAAAGGACAAAGTTGATTATAGAAAGATGGCTGGTTTATGGAGTTGCTCCTCAGCATACTCCCAGGTAAGTTTCTGTTGTTTTGTTTCAAAAATTGAACCTAAGAATGTTCTTTGAAGCATTGAAAGATCTTGTTGGATTATGGCTATGCAAGATGAATTAATTCAATTTGAGAAAAATGAGGTATGGACTCTTGTTCCTAGACCCTCACATGGTAATGTCATAGTAACCAAATGGATTTTCAAGAACAAAACTGATGATCAAGGTGTAATAACTAGAAATAAAGCTAGGTTAGTTGCTCAAGGTTATACTCAAATAGAGGGAATTGATTTTGAGGAGACATTTGCCCCTGTTGCAAGAATTGAGTCCATTAGACTTTTGTTAGCCATTGCTTGTTACCTCAAGATTACTCTTCATCAAATGGATGTTAAGAGTGCTTTTCTGAATGGGATATTAAATGAGGAAGCCTATGTTGAACAACCTAAAGGCTTTGTGGACTCTAAGTATCCTAACCATGTGTATAAGCTGAAGAAAGCTCTGTATGGGCTAAAGCAAGCCCCTAGAGCTTGGTATGGTAGGTTGACTGACCATTTGCTTCAACTAGGATTCAAGAGAGGTGAGGTTGACAAAACCTTGTTTGTGAGGAGAAATAAGAAGGAGATTCTTGTGGCACAAATCTATGTAGATGACATTGTGTTTGGATCAAATTCTGATCCAATGCTAGCTGAATTTGTGGATAGCATGACTTCCACATTTGAGATGAGTATGGTAGGTGAGTTGAACTTTTTCTTAGGTTTACATATTAAACAATTAAAAGATGGCATATTCATTTCACAGTCTAAGTATGCCAAGAATCTTGTGAAAAAGTTTGAGCTTGAACACTCTTCACATCAAAGAACACGATGGGATCTTCCCAAAAGCTAAGTCATGATTCGATGGTGAGAGTGTTGATCAAACCCTTTATAGAAGCATGATAGGAAGTCTGCTTTACCTCCTTGCAAGTAGACCTGATATTATGTATAGTGTGTGTCTCTGTGCAAGATACCAAGCCAACCCTAAAGTGTCCCATCTTAAAGCCTTGAAAAGAATCATTAGGTATGTGAGTGGGACTGTGAACCTAGGTCTGCACTACTCTAAAGAAACAAACACCAATTTGGTTGGATACACTGATTACGATTGAAATTTGGAAATAGTGATGATAGAAAGAGTACCTTTGGTGGATGTTTCTACCTAGGAAATAACCTTGTGTCTTGGTATAGTAGAAAGCAAAATTGTGTGTCTTTATCCTTCTTGAAATTTGAATATGTTGCCCTTGGGAGTTCTTTGCACACAATTGCTTTGGATGAATCAAATGTTGAAAGATTATGGATTGAATAGCAAAGTTTTGACTACTTTATGTGATAACAAAAGTGCCTTGGACATATCAAAAAATCCTGTCCAACATTCTAGAACAAAGCACATTGATATTAGACATCATTTCATCAGAGATCTTGTAGAACAAAAAATTGTGTGTACGGAATTTGTTGGGGTGAAAATCAATTGGGCGATATATTTACAAAGGCATTAGATTTGGAGAGATTTTCCTCCTTGAGGAAGTCTCTTGGCTTGTGTGATATCTAAGGTTGTGAGACCAAATGTGTCTCACATCCTCTAACACTTTATCGTATATTAGATTAACTGAAAAAAAAATTATAAAAAAAAAATTCAAAAAAAAAAAAAATATATCATGCATTTGCACGAAATTTCTCAGTGTGGTCACTTGTGAGTCTTCATCTTTGACATGATTTTTGATCACTTAATTGTGAGCACTTCCTGTTCATGTCACCTTTTGGTGACTTGATATAACCTTCCTAGGTATCTCACAGTGGGTGCTAAAAGAAATAAAAGGAAAAAATATATGTGAGAAACAGCTGCTTCACCCTTAGTATGAAGCCATACCATTGTGATCAAGTGATGTTCATAAGAAAACTTGAAGTCAAACTTGATAAGATCATTGGGAAAAAGGGCTATCTTTGAGATCAAGTAAAGTGAAAGCTACTCACAATGTAAAAATCCACAACAAAAAATTGGTGGATGCATCCTAGAAATTTGTGCAGATTGGATTATTGCTCATTGACTTTTTGTGATCTAAATGTGTCCCCATATGTGACTCACATCCTATGCCACATCCATAAGCTGAGAATATTTCCATCACCTGGTGTTTGCATCATGCTAGGCATATTGCATTTTTTAGGACATATAGGAGCTTTGTAAATATGCTAGTTATTTAATTTTCTTTCCTAGTTCATTCTTTGATTATATAGGTTTTTGATCTCCAATATCTTTCATGAGAGAAAAAGGTGTGTATCAATCCTTGTTTGAAAAGGTTGGAAAATTCATTTGGGATTCTGTTTTTTAAAATAAAGATATGGCCGAGATATTTTTGTTTCCATAAAAATCTATCAAAATCTTGTTCTATTTTAATTCCCTATCTCTTAGAAGGTGGTTGTGTGTGGTAACCTCAAAGGGTTCTAGCCGTTGGAGGACTCCTAAGGAATATAGGTTATGTGAGACCTTTTAGGAAAAGAATTTCCAAAATTCAGTTGGAAAGGGGGAGCTGTGAGTATTTAAGATACCTCACATCCGTCCCATCCCCCATAAACCCTTTGCAAAAACCCTTTGTTCTTCCCTCGGTGTATCTCTCCTTCACAACCGTGCAATTAATTCCACATTACTGTTCAACCTAACCAACCTTTTGCAAGATTAATGGCTGATCATTCAAATATTCGAGAAGAAGATGTACTCGACATTGCCCCAATTTCTGTAGCTAAAGGCGAGGGTTACATTGTCTTAAACCCTGTGATTTCAAAATTTCTTGCGGAATTCTCTTCTCCATCGCCTTCTTCTGATCCTATAATGGAAGCTACTCCTCCTAAATCCCCCACATTGAATCCTTCCTCCGAAAACCCTAAGGCTCCATCCTCTCCGGTGATTCCACCATCGGATGTCGCCCCTGTCTCTGTCTCTGTGGAACCTTCTTCAACCAAGAAGAGGAAGCTTTCCCAAGCAAAATCCCCAAAGCCTGCTGCAACTCCTGTGCCCCTACGTAATCTTCGTCATTCTGGTAGGGTTCGTAAGTTGTCAGAATCTGATAAGGCCAAGAATCTAAAGAAACCTGGCGGGAAACCCTCTACAGCCATTGCTCTTGAAGAAGATGAAGAAGAAGAAGAGGTAATTGCTCCTCTTGTTAGGTCTAAGGCTAAATCTTCAATTCCTCCTCCCTGTGTTGTTGATCCACCTATTGCAATTCCCCTTCGATAATGTTCCCCATGTTGAACCCATTACTCCTGTTGAGAATGCTCCCCATGCTGACTCTGTTTCTCAAGTTGATCCTATTGCGCCATCTTCTCCCATAGTGTCTCCTGATCCTAGTATCCCCATTGATGTTTCACCCCCTGTGGATAATATTTCTGTCCCTGTTGTTGATCCCTCTGCTCCTATGGTTTCAAGTACTGTTGAGGACCTTATTACCTTTAGTGATGAAGAACCATTAGCAAAAGTTTTAATGGATTTAAAGGGTAAGAAAAAGGTGGTACTCTTGATTTAGAACCCATTGATGATGAAACTGATTCAAGCTATGATAGTGATGACACTGCTTCTGATGAGAATTACAAGCTAGGGAGAGAAGAGCTTGATCAAGAGAAAGAGGACCAAGAGATAGATTCCTCTGCTGCTGATGACACTGAGATTGAATCCATTCAAGTTCCATTCCCTTCAAAAGATGTGTCTGAGGATGTGCACACATCCAGACGCACATCTACAAGAAAGAAAGCTGAAAAGGGTATGTCTTCTACTCTTACCATTGCTCCTACCCCAAAACCCTTTTCCAAGAAATTCTTGACTAAAAAGGCATCTGATAGGTTTGGCCTTATTTCTTCTAAAGCTTTTATTGTTGAAATGAAAAGGGATAGGGAAACCTTTGTTAAACTTGGTATGGATAAATTTTTTGAGGAAAGAGGTCTGTTCTTAACTGTGGATCATCCCTTACCTTTCTACCCTAAGATGGTGTATGAATTCTATGCCAATTTGCCTAAGGGATTAGATAAGAGTTACTCCTCTCCTCCCTCTGTCTATGTTAGAGGAGTATTTGTTCCCTTTTCACCATCTGTCATAAATGATTTGCTTGGTTTGAATGATCATATGGATGAGTTAATTTCCATTGATGATGATGAGCTTGTAACTGCTATCACCCATGGAAAGGTGACTTCTTGGCCTGTGAAGCCAAAGGATTTGGGTAGTGGTTCTTTGTCCTCCCTTTACTGTTTTCTCCATTATATTCTTGTTGCCAATCTTTGCCCCTCCAATAACAAAACCTCAGTTACTAGGGTGCAAGCTCTGCTTCTTTATAGATTGGGGATTAAGAGGCACATTAATTTTGGTGACTTCATCTTTAGAAAGATTTGTGATTATGGAGAGTCTCCATCCAAGAAATGGTCTTTACCTTATCCTTCCTTGATCTCTCAAATTCTTATTGCCAATGGAGTGAAACCTGAGAAAGGAGAAGAAATAGTTGAAAATTTTGCTCTGTTTAAGGAATCCAAAACCCTGCTTGACCCTAAGCAAAGACATGTGGATCTTCCTTTGGAGTCTTGTTCTGAGCTTGGTATGCCGGATGTGGACACATACGAGGCCACATCTGAAGATAACTTTGTGGCTCAAATGAAGGATTTAGATCTGCAATTATTGAATTTGAATCTCAAGCTCAAGCCTCCATTAATCATGCCAATAATCTGAAAGCTCTTAGAGATAATCTCATTCGATGGCATGCTAAACTTTCTAGTCAAAAAGGGGAGAATCAAGTTACGGAAATGGAAAGTGGGATCTTCTTTGTTCTTCTTCTGCTGCTCAAACTGTAGCTGGTTTTAAATGGAGACATTTTGAACTTTGATTTAGGGGGAGAAATTTTTTTTGGTTGTTTTGATTATGTTTTTATGGTTGCAAAAACAATTTTAATTTCTGTTCTAAGTTTTTTTGTTTCTAAAACAATGGTTTGTAATAGCTTTTAATTAGGACATTGCTGGATGGTTTTTGCTCAAATAATTCTTTGGTATTACATTTCTGTTCTAACATTGTTCTTGCAGTTTTTATGTGTGGATGTGTTTACACATCCGGACACACATCTATTCAGGGGGAGTTATGTTTAATTTATGTTTTTCTATATTCTGTGGTCATAAAAATGTGATTGTTATAAATCTTTGGTTTTGACCAGAAAGTCCAAAATAGGGGGAGATTAAAACCGTGTGTTTTATGGGAACATATTTATGTTTCCTTATTTAAAAAAGATCTCTATTATGGTAAGTAGATTTTGGAACTTTCATGGAGATTTATAAGTATCCTACTTTGACTAGGAATTGTAAATATAGTAAATATCTTTTATTTATGTACATAGTTTTATATTAGGACTAACCCACTAATATTTGATTTCCTTGTGAGTGTGTTTTATGTTTTCATATAGGAAAAGGAATCTCACAAAGGAAGAAGTCGATTGCATGAAGATCTTCTCCATGGTGCACTATAAATACAAGGCATTCAGCACAAGAGAAGTGACGGAATTTTAGAGAGAAAATTACTCATTCTTCATTGTATTCGACATTAGTGTTTTAGGTTGTGAGTAAGGTTGTGCCTTACATCCGTAACTCACATCTAGGTTTTCATAGAGTTCTCTTGTTTTACTTCTGACAAGAATAGATCCTACTTGGGAAAGGGGAGTTGTTCTTGTCGTAGAAGGTGATTAGAACTCGTTTAGTATTTTCATATTTTAGTTATTCACTTATTTGTTTTTGTAAGAAACAAAAGTTTTTATAGTGAAAAGTTTTTGGGCGTAAGCCTAGTTTGCTGATCACATTGATCAGTAAGCGTAAATAACTCTTGAGTTATTGCATTTAATTTGCTTTTAATTACTTTATTCCATTTGCATTATACGTGGATGTGTGGACAGTTGTGAGACACATCTGTACTCACATCCTTTGCCTGTTGTGTGATTAAGTTTCCTAGCTACACGAAACTTTCACAATATGTGCTCTGGGAACAGTTGGGACAAGTCTAAGTTAAAAATGAAATGAAATGGCCAAGCCTTGGTTTTATTCTGAAAATAACCAGTCCAGACAGAACTGTAAGCCGCACAGCCTCATTTGCTCAGGAGACCATGCCGCACGGCTTCATTTACCTGATGTAAGTGACAAATCTGCAGCAACCAAGTTACTGCCCAAAGGGAGTTTTCACCCCACTTTTTCAACCAAAACCTGTACAAAAACATGTTCAAAGACCGTCCAAGCATTTATACATCATTATATATCATTTTGGCCCAGTTTCAGCCCCAATTCCAAGCAAAAAATCGCCCCGAGACTCAAGTAATATGCAAATTAATAAAGCATAAATAGGAAAAGCAAATAAAACAGTATTACATTGTTTTCGCCCCATCGGCGCCCAAATAAAGCAAAAAACAAATAAAATGTGCATAAAAATTTGTTCATTGTTTGTTTCCTTCCTAAGCCAACTCTAGAGACCTCCTAGGCCTCCGATTCTTCTTCTTCATCGCTGCTCAGCTCGTAAACGCTAGCCTCCCTCGTCAAATCCTCTGCATCGCTCACATCTGAAAGATGGACATTGTCATGCTCGTACTCAGCCAGCTGCTCTAGGATGTCAGCATTGGGTCCCCGTCCCCAAGGCATGGCACTGGAAGAGTACTCCAAGGCTGATGAGGTAGACGCTGTGCCCCTGACATGCCTTCTCTTGCGCCCGGGCTCCTGTGCGTCTGCTGCCGCCTTTGAAGTGCAGGCCAGCTTCCTCAGAAGGGACCGGCACATGTCTTTCCAAATTCCCTATTCTCGCCCGGCCAATACGTCAAGTAAGTGCGAGTTGGAACACGAGGAAAAAGAAGAAAATCTCATAAAATCTCGGAATTGCAAAAAGCAAAGAAATGCGAAAAAGGAAAAGACCCTAAAGTGTACTTATAGTCTTTGTGCGGCGGCGAGATATCTTGGGGCTCCCTAGCATCGGGACGAGGGTATCCTCAACCTCCTGGGTACTCAAGTGGACCACATATGAAAGGTGCGCGGGGAGGGATCGGCGGATCGGAAGGCTCGTCCTCCCCATATCCACGAGTAACCGCCGGCTTTACTAGCTTACGTAGGCGTCCTCGGTCGGCTGCTCCTAAACACGGCATATGGGGTATCCATGTCAAAATACTCCTCGGCGGCTACGCTGCACGATATCTCTCTATCTCATCTGTCGGCCAATCCACAGGCTGCGGCATCCGTCTTGCCGGAGGATCCTGAGGAGTAATGGCGTCCAATGGAGGGACATGGCCATATTGCCTGGAAAATCGGTCCCCCAGATAGATGACATCGCATGTCAGCCCAGTCAACCATCTCCTCTGCCTGGTCGCCTCCATGACCTCTCCTAGCAAAATCTCTGGATACCTGCCCCACGGGTAGAAGTCCACTCCGTCATGCCCATCCCTGTTGATGACTGGCCTCACCATCTTGTAGTCAAAGGTGATCCGGGTCTTCCCGGTGAACTTATCTCTCGCATCTCCCCTCCAGCGGATCATAGCGGGAAAGATGGTGACATCGCTCTGTTGGTTCCACGGAAAGAACCTGATCACCTCACAAAACCAGACCTGCATGTTCAAAACATCAGAAGAGTCATTTCTCTTTCATAAAAAGTCTCAAAGGCAGAAAGTAAAAGAGAAAAGAAAGCGAGACTACCTCAAGGGCGAAAGAGAAGCAATCCATGGAGGCAGCCTTGTTACGGCTGTACATATCCAGAGAGAAGTAGAGCTCCGCCAATCCGGCCTCGCCCCACGAGACCGTCCCAATCCCACCAACATCCTCCAGAGAATCGAGGAGGCAAGTCATGGCCAGAGTCCCAGAATTTTCAAAAATAGTGACCGACAGCATCAACCACACAAATGCCCTCACAAGCTGGTGGGCAGTCACCTCACTAGCGGCAAAGTCCCGTATGCAGTTCTGGACTGCCACCTCGACGTTCCTCGTCTCCATTCCTAGCCTCTTGGGAATCAACTCAAATCCAACTAAAGCCGTGAACTCCTCGACAGTGATATGGTCCCTCCAAGTCACAGGCCTCCCGATGAACTGTAAGCCCGTGATAGCAGTGAAATCGGCCGGAGTCACCGTCAGCTCCCCCCAGCTAAGATGAAAGCTGTGGGTGGTGTCCCACCAGAACTCAGATAGGGCCTGAACCAAGCCCTTGCTCTTCGAGGTAATGTGAATACCTCTGCCAATGGCCTCAATGAACGAATCCAAGCCGGTAGCCCGCACCAGCTGCTTAGGGTTCGCCCCATTCTTCTCAAAATCAGGCATCCTCTCCCATAGCCTCACAGCAATCTCCGAAGGCCCTCTAGACTTGTTCTCCTGTAGACAAGCACATCAAAGAAGTGTGTCAGTCCTTCATCTCGTTTCAAAAGCATGCATGCATTCAAAAGTGCACATATTTTCAAAAGAAAAGCATTCATAAAAATTTTTCTAGCATCCTATGCATAGAAAACACGTCTTTCATCACTTGAAACACGTCATGTCAAGCACATTGCTTTCCTAAGCACAAAATCACAATTTTCAAAATATATTTGCACATAAGCATTATTTTTCTCAAAAAATGGCATGCATGAATCCTTTTCATCATCCAAAATCCTGTTTTCTCATCTATGATTCAGATTTGACCTAGTTTTAGCACATGCAAGAACTTCGTCACATCTTAGACAATTATTTCTCTTACTTTATTTTCGAAAAAAAAGTGAGTCATTCTCATTATTTTATCAAGTAAATTGCACATGCATGTTCGTTTATCTTTTTAGCCTCATAGGTTAATCATCAAGATTTCAAAATCATCCGAAAATCCTAGGAAAATTCGAAAAATTCCTAAAGCTCGGGTCAAGCCCTAAATCAATCAAAATCCAATCAAAATCGACGGAATTGAGCAAACTAAGAATGCTTACCCCAACCGATCGAGGGTTTGTTGATTTATACTCCCTTCTCCCCGGATACAGCTCCGATGGAGGCGTAAGGAAGTCATACTTCCTCTCCGTCAGAGACAAGCTCCTTCCTCCTCCTTCTCACAGCCGCATAGATGTTCCTTCTAGCTTGCCTCGGTATTGGGTTCCCCTTCGGATCCATCTCAATCAATAGAAGCAAGGGAATTGAGGGATTCTTGAAGAAACTCTCTCCTTTCTCTCTCTCTTCCTCGGCAGTTCAAGGGCGGCAATGGATGCCCAATGCCCGTTCAAATCTGTTTTAAATAATCTGGAAAAATCAAGCTTCTAGCCGTACGGCTTCTTTTGCCCCCATCTCATGTCGGACGGCTTCTTTCGCTCTGAGCAAAAAATACCCTTTTGCCCCTGGACTTTCCACTTGGGCATGTAATTCCCGTTATCTTTTAACCAAGATAACGTCGTTTTCAAAAGATATCCTTTATCTTCCAAGCAAATAAGCTTTCTTCCCCAGTCGCCTCCGTTACTTCCGTTATAACGGAATAACGCTAGGTGACAACCTCCGAATTGTCAGAACTCTAAACTTAAGCTACCTCTATCACGAATAGAGAAGTACGCTCAAGTTCTCCTAACTTAAGCTACCTCTATCATGAATAGTGAAGTATGCTAAGTTATTCAAACTTTAGCTGCCTCTATCCCGAATAGTGAAGTATGCTAAGTTCTTCAAACTTTAGCTGCCTCTATCCCGAATAGTAAAGTATGCTAAGTTCTTCAAACTTAAGCTACCTCTATCACAGATAGTGAAGTATGCTCAAGTTCTCCAAACTTAAGCTACCTCTATCCCGAATAGTGAAGTATGCTAAGTTCTCCAAACTTTAGCTACCTCTATCCCAGATAGTGAAGTATGCTCAAGTTTTCCAAACTTTAGCTACCTCTATCTCCTCGATAGTGACGTAAGCTCTAGTTTCCTCAGGTGACAACCTCCATTAATTGTCAATCAGGTGACAACCTCCATTAATTGTCAAAACCTTCAAGGATCCTAGACATCGTTCCTAACCTATCTAGTGATGCTTGAACTACGATCAAGGCTTGCTTCCTCCGGGATACGTAGGTAGCCTTTTATAAAAGGTCCAGCCATCCGACCACTTTGGTCACCCTATTCCTTCGTCGCTCCTCAGTGATGAAATAGCCCCTCATAAAGGTCTTTACATCCGACCACTTTGGTCACTTCTAGCATATCCCTAGTAGGATCAATTGCTTGACCTCCT
This sequence comes from Adenophora triphylla var. japonica, assembly GCA_022495995.1. Lineage (NCBI taxonomy): Eukaryota > Viridiplantae > Streptophyta > Magnoliopsida > Asterales > Campanulaceae > Adenophora > Adenophora triphylla. The sequence goes on along the minus strand of JAFEMH010004462.1, from coordinate 37,614 downwards.
AGGTCATTTTCTCTGCCATTTCCCCATCAAGAGACCAGTTTTCTCTTCTCTATTCCTCAGCGGATCTCTTTAGAACTACGGCCTGGCTTGATTCCCACTCGGGATACGTAGGTAGCCTTCCAGAGGTTCAGCCACTTGACCACCTTGGTCACCTAATCCGTCTCGGCACTCGCCAGATTGGATCCTTTTCTATCGACAACCCCACTCGCTCTGCAAGTGACGTTGCCGAGGGGCTTCTGTAAGTACCCAAATCTGGCTCATGCCTTCCGGTTAATTTCCCCAGCAATTCCGGTAAATTTCCCGGTAACTCCCCGGACTTTCCTGGAGTTCCGGAACAATTCCGGAACTGTTCCAAATCATGTAAAGGCTGAAGGGAATGCTTCCCAATTAAGAAACACATTTTTCTTAATATGGGAAAAGTTCTAGAATGGCCACCTTGCATGATTCTAGAAACATGCTAAGTCACAAGGGATAATGCCGCACGGCTGCATTAGCCAAGGGTCTCTGGCCGCACGGCTTCATTGGCGATTTCCAGACTGCCTATAAATAGAGCCCTCCTCTACCCATTTTAAAGACGAAAAAACATACACTACACTCCATATTCAGACTCAAGAATACTCCTCAATACTGCTGGGAATCCCAAGGGTTGAAGAAGCAAGCCAAGAAGCCTTCTCCCTCCTCCTTGAAGATCCCAAAGTTGGTCCTTCCACCTTGTTCAACCCAAAAAAGAAGAGGCCACCATTGGTAACCTCTCACTCCCTAACCTTGCATTCTAATTGCTCTATGTGAATTAAATTGCTCCTTGCATTCATATATTGTTATTATCTTTGCTTGGGACTTGGTAGTTAGTATTAAAGATCATATCTTTATCATTCCCCCTTTTCCCCTTTGCATCCTTTGCATGAATTAGACATCATTTGTCATTAAAAATGTAATCTTTATACTCAAAGGTGCATCCTTTGCACTTAAAAATCCCCTTTTTACATAAAAATGTCATCTTTATGCATCATTTGCATATAAAAATCATGTCTTTATAAAAAAGGTGCATCCTTTGTACCTACAATCCATTTTCATGCATCCTTTGCATTAAAGGTCATTCCTTTATCATAAAAATACATCCTTTGCATTAAAGGTCATTCCTTTATCATAAAAATGCATCCTTTGCATAAAAATCATGCCTTTACATCAAAATGCATCCTTTGCAAATCAAATGCATCCTTTGCAACCCAAAAATGTCATCTTTTCACTAAAAATGTCATTTTTACATGCATTCCCCCCATGTCCCCATTAACAACCTTGGAACGGACCGGTGTAAAGATCCTATCTTTACATCGTTTCTTCCATTAAAGGTTCCACAATCTCTTTAGAAAGGGATAACCTTGAACCCTATATCTCTGATTATCACTTAAGACGAGCATGAAGCATTCATATAAGCTCGATCGTCTTAAGGTGTAGGATTGATGGGCTAAGGACATTCCTTCCTAAAGAACCTCATTTTGGACTATAAAAGGGAGTCATTTCTCTCGATCACGCAAGTCCCGAGGTTAAAAATGCGATGATCACAAGTCCAAGATGAGGACGCGATCAAAATCCCGAATACATAAAATCCAAGAAATCCAGAGCGACAACCAATAAATGGTTTGTACGTCCGGAAGATAACTTGGGACATTCCCTCCCCTTTCATTCAAACACATGCACACAAGAAAGCACGCAAGCAAGCAAAATAAACGGAATCTAGGGAGACTTGCTACGGCAAGGCACCTTGGGTGAACGACGATCCGTTCTTCCCAAGGGGTAACTTAACCTCCGAACCCATAAATCCTTTTTTTCAAAGTTTTGAGGAAATCAAAATGGCGTGGCGACTCCGTTTTTCAAATTAAACCGGATGTCTTCAAACTCGCGTGAATCCAACACACAAATTTGGGCACACATTCACACATACATATACGAGAGAGCATACATGTGTGTATCTACTCCTATTTAAACAATCATGGAAATAACGGATGTAACGAGTCTAACGTTCTCCACTTTTTTCTCCTTGAAATTCGTGAGAGGTTGAAGATGATCTGTTTGGTAAAGTCTTTTAAGGAACATTGAATATCTTTGACTGGGTCTACAATAACGACCCCTGAAACATAGGATAACGGTTGCGTTGTGCCATGCTTTGTATCTGCTTTGTATTACCAAGTTGGTAATTCAGGATGTCAAGGCAGGATGTGGCGCCAGGTTGCAACATGTTGAAGGTGATTTTTTACCCCAAATAGTATACGTGTAAGGGTAAGATAATGTGGGTACAAAGTGAAGGCGAATGGCGATCTAAGATATCTATTCTTGATAAAGTTCAAAAGGGGTTCTAGCGAATTTTTTTAAGTAACTAGAAAGGTAAAGGCTCATAAATTGGGTTCAAAGAAAATAGTTATATATCACTTACCAAATAGCCTATTCGATGTGTTATTGACAGTAATGCAAACATGTTATAGGGATCTCAATAATGACAAAGTGATCCTATAAATGTCTGATAAGTTGGTAACAATGATCAAAAAAATAGTATGGGCGTAAAAGGTGGATCAATCACACTTCACATGTTTCAATTTAATCACATCCTCATATTGGTAATAACACTCAAGATTCAACAAAAATTTAAAGCACCCTCAAATCAATAGACTTTAGCCAACATTACAAAATATGAAAATAACAAAAAAAATTAATTTTCTTAATTTTTTGGAGGGTGACACTATTTACACTCTCCTATAAATCCACAAACTCAAAGAGATGCCTACCCCAAACTCAAAACATAATATGTCCTCATATTATAAGGAATAGAAGCATGCCTTGGGGTTCAAATGATGACATAAAACAACAAAATTAAATGAGAGCAATTGAAACATACCTTCTTGGGTTGCCTCCAAACAAGCATATTTGGTTAAGGTTGTTAGCCAGACTATTGCCCACGTTTGGCCTTTAGTTTTCGTCCTTTAGCCCATTTTGTTGTTTCTCGGGTCCTTACATTAAGATCAAGCCCTAAATATAATTTTATATCATCAAATCATTTAGCACCTAAGGGTTTTTTTTCACGTTTGCACTTTTTTAGGCTTTTCCACTTGTGGCGTCTTACCACTTTCTTCATTCTCACAAGAAGGAGGGGGTATACTGAAAATTTCCAAGTCCTCAACAAAATTGCTAATAGGTTGAAAGTCATTATCCTCATTTTGAACATCCTCACTTTCCATCTTCTCACCACCCTCTATAGCAAACAAAAACTCATTAATGACTTGCTCATGCCATGTTTACTCCACATTCTATACATTCTCCAGCTTTTATATGCACAAACTTGTACCGTCACAAGGTGATTCCTCCTTAGAGTCAACATTGGAGATTTCACAAACAAAATTCTCTTTTGCGTCCTCCTGAGTTTCCTCTTCAATGTTACATCTAATAGCAGGAATATAGATCAGATCAACAGTGCAAGGAGAAGGATGTACCTCATAGCTTATGGAACTCTCATCTCGAAGCGTGGTGATTGACTCAACATGTTCAGGCTTCATCGGAATTGAATCCGACTCTTGATTCCTCAAAGCCTTTGATATTTTCTCAATGTGTTCATCTATCCTATCAAATAGTGCTTCGTTCCTAAAATTACCCGGGATCCGACTCGCGTGCGGGGGCCCCGCGCATCTCGCGTTTTGCCGCAACTTTGGAAATGGCCCGGATCCGATAGGCAGCGCGTTCGCCCCCCGGCATCTGGCTTATTCCGTTTTGCGATGTTGGAGGAGGTGTCTCGCTGTGTTTTTGCTTGTAGAGTCGCCACGCCGTTTTTATTAAGCCCAAAACATTGAAAAAGGGCATCAGTTTAAAAATAAACTATTTTTTTTGTGTGATGAGATTTTTGAGTTTGGAGGTCAGATGACTCCTCGGGAAGAGAATATTAGAATCTTAGAGCTCACCCGAGTCGCCTCGTAAAATGAGTCTTTCGGATACCCCTAATATTCTTTAACTGTTGTGTGTGTGTGTATGTGCTTTTTAAAAATGCATGTTGTATTAGATGTCTACATTGTACACTGCTTTATTGAAATGTATTGAAATAGTATAGGAAGGAAGCCTTACCAATATTGGTTCGTGTCTATCTTCTGTAGGGGAATAGTGTTTGAGGACGGAATAGTGTTCCGGTACGGACCGGAATTGCTTCGGGAGGAGCCGGTTGTCTGCGGACAGAGTTTCGGCGTGCGTCGGGATTGTAGGTTACGTTCGGGCAGAGGTTCGGCGTGCGTTGGGATCGCAGGGATCACTCGGGCAGAGTTTCGGCGTGCGTTGGGATCGCAGGGATCACTCGGGCAGAGTTTTGGCGTGCGTTCAAGTTGCCGGTTTGACTCGGAAAGAGCCGGGATGCCTTGGGAAAGACCAGGCAAGGCCTCAGAGTACCACGAGGGGCCTCAGAGTACCTCGAGAGTCCCTTGGGGCAGCGCGGGAGCGTCGCGGAAGCGCTCGGGGAGGCTTCGGAGCACCGCGAGGGGGCTCGGAAGGCCTCGGAAGGATCCGAAAGGGGCCGGGAGTGCCCCGAAGGGTCTTATAGGAGCTGAAGAGTGGGGGAGAGGAGAGAAGAGGAAAATGTGTCAAAATGAGGGAGGGGGAGTCCTCTATTTATAGTGTAGGAAAACTGCAAAGAGGTCCGTACGGACCTTGCAGGTAATCCAAATTTTTGGTATTCCTAGATTTGAGGGAATCTGTGATAATTAGGAAGATTTTGACATCATTATGTCTGGTTGCAATAAGGTCCGTACGGACCATCTCGGCATGCAAAGAGGTCGTACGGACCAACCATGCATTCCGGTAATGATGTTCTCACGGGATTTGAGGAATATATTGGACTTTAAGGGGATTCGGTCATCATTGCGGCAAAGAGGTCCGTACGGACCACTTATGCTACGAGATTACGAATAATTCCCAAAAAGGTCCTTTTATCCCTTTTTATCCCAGAAAGGTTCCTCCCTTGGTTTGGTTGGGGGTTTTTGAGGGTTTTGAGTGTCAAAGGTCTTCGAGACTGCGTTTGTGAGTCTGCGGTGTTTCCTGTATGCTCGGAAGAGGGTGATCCATATTGGGGTACTTACAGAAGCCCCTCGATGACGTCACTTACGAAGGAAGTGGGGTCGTCGATAAGATAAGGGTCCTATGTATGTCGGTGGGAGGACGTGGCGGTGTCCTGTTGTGTGACCGTTTAGGTCAATTGGCTGGACCCTGTGATAGGATTCCTATGTATCCCTGGCGGGAATCAAGCTTGATCGTAGTTCATGTGTGGGGTGAGTGTTGTTGTGTACGAGGACGTGAGATGTCCTCTGACTGGAACTCTGTGTGTGGATGTGGTGGCATCCCGTGAGCGACCGCGTAGGTCGTGGTAGGGCGTGGTGGCGTCCGGGGGTGACCGCATAGGTCAGTGGTAAGGACGTGGTGGCGTCCTGGGTGTGCAATCTTACTAGAAGATGGGTAATATTACGAGAAGATGTTTTGTGGTGTAGGAGGACGTGTCCCGTCCCAATATGATGTGAGGGCGTGGTGATGCCCTAAGGATGTGATGACCGCCGAGGTCGATTGTAAGGACGTGGAGGCGTCCTGGGTAACCGTATAGGTCGATGGCTGGACCCTGTGACAGGATTCCTACGTATCCCTAGCGGGAATCAAGCCTGGTCGTAGTTCAGAGTTCGTGAAATTGTGAGTGTATGTGGGCGTGGTGGTGCCCTGAAGTGTCGTGTGACCGCCGAGGTCGACTATGAGGACGTGGTGGCGTCCTAAGATGTGGTGACCGCCGAGGTCGATTGTGAGGACGTGGTGGCGTCCTAAGATGGAAATTTTACGATTTTCCGAATCGGGTGGTTTAAGGCCTTTCGGGCCGGAGATAGTGATTTGGGAGGTTTATACGGTCTTTTGGACTGAGTGGTTTAAAGCCTTCCGGGCTGCGGATAGTGATTTGGGAGGTTTATACGATCTTCCGGACCGAGTGGTTTAAAGCCTTCCGGGCTGGAGATATGTCATGTATGAGGACTTGATTCGTCTTCTGACTGTGGTTGTGTCGTGCGTGAGGACTTGAATCATCTTCTGGCTGAGATTGTGTCGTGCGTGAGGACTTAAATCGTCTTCTGGCTGAGATTGTGCCATGCGTGAGGACTTGAATCGTCTTCTGGCTGAGATTGTGCCATGCGTGAGGACTTGAATCGTCTTCTGGCTGAGATTGTGCCATGCGTGAGGACTTGAATCGTCTTCTGGCTGCGGTTGTGCCATGCGTGAGGACTTGAATCGTCTTCTGGCTGAGATTGTGCCATGCGTGAGGACTTGAATCATCTTCTGGCGGTGGTTGTGGAGGCGTGGCTGCCTTGTGCTTTGATTGCGAGAGGTGTAGATGCCTCGTGCTTTGTCCGCTGGGGAGAAGGTTGGACTTACTCTGATTGCCGGTGTTCGTCCGTTGGGGATTATCGTGGCCTTGTAGGGGCTTTTTCTGCTGAGAAGGTGACTTCGGGCTTACTTTGATGGCCGGTGCTTGAGTTGCCGTTGAGCGGGCGAGGTCCGAGCTTACGATGACGGCCGGTGATGGGGATATGTGGTCTCGTAAGGGTTTGCAAGAATTCCCTTTTTGACTTGCGGGGGAAGGAGCTCGGACTTACTTTGATGGCCGGTGTCTGGGTTGCCGTTTAGTGGGCGAGGTCCGGGCTTACGATGACGGCCGGTGCTGCGTTGCCATTTTTGTAGGCGAAATCCGGACTTACACTGATGGCCGGTGCTTGCGTTGATGGGTTAAGGACCAATCTGCATTGAATCTGCTGAAATAGGCCTTTGGACAGCCAGGGACAAAGATTATAAGGGCAGAAAAGTAATTTGGCCCTTCGTTGCAAAGAGGTCCGTACGGACCATCCTGGGATGTAAAGAGGTCCGTACGGACCAATGTTGAATTTTACAGTTCCCAGATTTTGACTGGGTTTAAATGCCGAGGCTTTTCCCATTTCTTCTTCTTCCCGTGCGTGAACCAGAGAGAGAGAGAAGGAGAAAAACTCCATTGTTGTCCAAAATCTTCCATTTCTTAGCTTGAATTGCTTGCGATGGCGGAAGGATCAAGGAGGGGACGTCGCCAACGGAGTCGAGATGTGATCGAGCAAAGGATGGAGCTTCAAAGAAATTGGATCTCCTTTGTGCCTTCTTCGAAGAATCCGGATGTGTTGTACCCGAATCCGGAGGTGCATAACCGGCGAGTCAGGAACGTCGGGGAGGTAAGAAATCAATTTCGTCTTGATTCCTTGCTTGAATGCTAGAACTAGATTTTAGTTTTTCGCATTTTTGTGACTTTTGTTGTTTGCCATGCCTATTGTGAAATTCGTGATGAATCGTTGAAGTTGAGCATGTAAACATTGTGGGTATGTGATTTTTGTGCAAAAATGTGTAGATTAGCTTTTATTTGTAAAAAATAAAGTGCCTCTCTATGAAATGCATGCTTTGGTGTTTTGTACCTTATGCTATTTCTGTATGTACATTGTGAGAAAAATTGCCATGTAGGGGCAAATTTTGTGAAAAATGCGACATGTGCCGTGTTTTGTGACGGGTTTTGTCTGAAAGTATGTGCCGTGTAGGGACAAATTTTGTGAAAAATGTGACATGTGCCGTGTTTTGTCTGAAAGTATGTGCCGTGTAGGGACGGACTTTTTTTTGAAAATGTGTCATGCAGTGTGTGCCGTGTTTTTGGTGACGGACTTCGTGGGGAAAATATGTGCCCGATATGTGTAGTGTTTTGTGACGGGTCTTTTGAAAATGTGTCGTGTAGGGCTTAATGCCTTTGTTGAGAAAATTTGTACAGTGTGTGCCGTGTTTTGTGACGGACTGTATGGGGAAAATTATGTGTAATGCATGCGTGTTTTGTGACGGGTTGCATGTGAAAGTAATGTGTGCCGTGTTTTGTGACGGGTTACATGTGAAAAATTTTGTGCAATGTGTGCCGTGTTTCGTGATGGACTTTTTTTTTTATTTTATGCGTTGGTATTAAATCTTGTGGGCGACGTACCTTTCTTTGTGTTTACTGCGGGATGAGGGCTTTTGGGTTTGGGAAAGCCAAAAAGATGAAGACTCGGGGATCGCTCGAAATTTGTAGTTGAGTTGTGGCGGCCCAGATGCGAATATCTCTGTGGATGGCGGGCCGAGCCCTAGGAGGCGGTCTATGCTTACGGCTTTGGGCGTGTTCGTGGAGAACTTGGCCGGGATCTCGGCAGCGGAAGAACAAGAGTATCTTCTGGGCCTATCTAAGTATTGGTGGGAAACTACCCACACCTTCCATACGAGTGGGGCGAGGTGACGGTGGCAGCCCACCGATTTTCTTGCATATCACCTAGGGCTTTCCTTCAAAGGAGGGCCGGTGCGGTGGAGGGATAGGATAGGCGAGGACGGGAGTTTGGATCGAGATTGTGAGGACCTTTCCTAACCCCGGGACCTATAAACTCGTGTCCCAGCTGGAGGGTCCCCAAACCACATCCTAAAATTTAAAAACTTTTCCTTTAAATAATTTATGAGTTACATAAACTTTTGAAAACCAAACTATAACCTGTTTTAATTTACAACATTACATGGAAAATATTTATAAAATGTTATACATATTTATTTTTCTCAATTTAATAATAACCACACTTATTCCCAACTCCCAAATACTAAACGTACCCTGACAACCCAGAGGACGGTCCAACTCCCTTCCGGCCTCACCGGTCTAGTCTACCTGTCTCAGCTGGAACTAAAAAAATTAAAGGGAGAAGGGGTGAGAAAGAATCTCAGTAAGCTATTATGCATGCATCAAGATGCCAAATAAGATGCAACACGTAAACAAGTTGTTCAACATCATATTTGGAATACGGTAAACACATTACGTTACCTGACCTTACCTTTTCCTGTCTGAACAATAAGTCGTACTACATGGGTATGGGCATACATCCTCAGGGAAACCCATCCTCTATATATGTGAACGGCTTAGGCCTATTCACGCCTTACAAGACCCATTTTTCAGGGAACCATGTAAGGTATCAGTATCCCTATGGCTGCTTAGAGCATATCACATAAAGTAGCGCAATGGCCCCAAGCTATTTGTGGCCACAGTGGGGTGGAAACGGACACAGGTATAATGAAACCCGAGCACCTTATGTTACAACTTCTCATAAGTGGTCGTATTCCATTATTACCCCCGAAATATCAGCTGATATTAAACATAATCATAATCACATTCAAGCACATAACAATTACTTGAAGTCAAATCCACCCAATAGGATATCAATATATTTAACATGGTACAATTACTCATGTTGAACAGTATAAAACATGGTACAATTACTCATGTTGAACAGTATAAAACATGGTACAATTACTCATGTTGAACATCTCAATTAGTGTAACATATATATAAACACTAATGAGTCAATATAATCCACGTATGGCATGTATGCTCATAAACAATACAATGATGACGTGCATCAGTTATTTCACACCCCAATTCAATATATAAACATTCATAGATAAGCACGTAGAGGTACAATGACAAACGAATAACCTTACGCGTTCATAATATCACATTGCACAACTTATACACAAGTTCCATAATCCAATAACAAGTTTTCATAACTTTGGCTACCAATTTACCATGGGTCTCAACCCTTTTCGAGACAAGATTTAAGGACCTTCTCATTATCATGTTGATCTATTTAAAACACCGTTGTAAAGTATTAACGCTGCTCTAGGATTATAGTTAAAGAAGGGTCAAATCCCAATTAAATTGCTTAGGTTCCAATTGGCTTGAAATTCATACTCTGAATCAGACCAGTCATAAGCAAATTCAACTCAATTTCCAAGCAATAAAACAAGACCAGTCATATTCAAGATGCTTTCTAACACCTTTTAACAACAATCAAAGTAAGATGTCCAACATAGAAGGGAAAATCATAATAACTTACCTAAAATGACTCTAAAATTTCCAACATTCTATTTCATCTCAACTCAATTCTCTTTCCATTTCAACCAAACCAACTTTACTAGATATATATATTTAGACTATAATTATACTCCCTCTGCCATTTAACATATTTATATTTAACAATCATATCATTTTCGTTCCAATTATCACAACACTATCCCTACAACCTTAACCCACTTTATTATAAGTTTCCAATTCAATACCCCAAATTTTCCTCCATGTCATATAGCCATTTTATCCCCTTTTTCCTACTTCCTTTCAAATCATTTTAAAAGCCAGTCCATTTGTCCAATTTATCAATAATCATTTATATGGTAGCAACAACATCATATAACTCATATAACCACAACTTTGCAACTTAATTAACTTCATATAATGAACCCCAACACTAACACCTACTTCCAATTAATCCCACCCATTTATCACCCTTTAATATACTACTTTCCGAAACCCTATTCCAACCTTTCAAAATCCAAATGACCATGTAATAATCATCAAAATGTATTTATCTTTCATATTTCCCAAAACCTTAATATACTCATTCAACAATTCATTTCTTTCTTTTATTTTATTCCTACAACCCAAATAAATTCCAAAATTTACCAAAAGTCAAATACTTTGATCCCGTAATACCAACTATCATTTAGAACACGTAATATCATCATTTATTTTAATATGAGCAATTAATTGAAAGGAATCATAATAACTTACTCAAAAATTTGTCGAAATAAAAAGACGATCTGATCGGCTCTAAATGCTCTCCTCGGCTTCCTGATCGCTCCGCCGCAGACGGATCGTAAATCGGACTTACGACTAATTTTCTAGAATTTTTGGAAAATATTTTGGAACGGAGGAAGTATTTTCTTTCTTTTTCTTTCTTTCTCCGCGGCTCAGGAATCTGGAAGCTTATGGATTATGTATTATGGATGGAAGAGGTGGAGTATTTATAAAATGAGATTTTCATTTAAGCCCTTCAAAATTGGGTAATTTTCATTAACTATCTTAAGTTTTCAATTACACCTAGACCCCTTCACTTTTTGTAAAGCCTTTTTATTTAATTTTCTAATATTAGAACTTTACTACAAAATTTCTATTTATTCCATTTAGACATTACGTAATTAAAATTAATTTATTAACACACTTAAAACATCACGCAGTTTATTAACATAACTAAGATGTCAAATAATTTATTAAAATATTAAAACTAACATATAAAAATTCCACTTATTATGAAATGCAACCAATAAAATGCAACGGCCCCGCTCCACGTGCCCAACACGTGAGTAAAATGGTGCCTAGGTTTCGGGTCGTGACATTCACTCCCCCTTAAAGAAAAATTCATCCCGAATTTTAAACTCACTTACCCGAATACTCAAATAATCACATACTTCTCTCACAACTCGAATATTCTAGGTTTTGAATTCCCGGGTTTGATTCTAATACCACTCAATGGTTCTTCCACATAAATTAGACCAACATAAATAGCCTCGATCGAAAAACTCAACGCAAGGAAATGGTTATAAGGACTCTTCTCCACTGCAATACTGCATACGGCGTCACTTCGATGCTGGCCTGATAACTGCTACTATATGCAACTTCAACTAAGATTACACGAACTTCTCGAAGTAAATGAAAGTCCATCGGATACTCACATCACCCATTCTCATGATTCTGGATAGTTCTCTCTGCCTGTCTGCCCAATCCATCTGGAGATATAACGCACATCTGAAGGCATCTGGAAGTCCCAAAGTCTCGTACTCAATCTTCCCACAACCGCAATATGAATCTCGCATCTTGATCTGATATAATATAGTGATTAATACTCTGTAGAATCGACCAACTCTCTCGCCCATACTATTAGGTTAACTCTCCCTTTTAGTAGTTTATTCCTCTTAGTGTAAATGAGCCAACTCTGATCAATATATCCACTATTACAAGAAGGTGTCTCATATCTTCAATGTCGTGAGTAGTCCCGTTATAAAATCCATCACAATGTCTTCTTTATTCTCATTCCTCTAACCTTCTTCAATGCTGGATACATCTACAAACCCCTCGAATACATCGCAAATCTCAAGTTATGGTCTTCCTCTAAAATGTCTCTTATTCTCTTGTGAATATAGTACACCACTTCTGTCGTTGAAGGTTAATATTCCATCAGTATTCATACAATATCTTCAATCCTTCCATCTCGAAATGGTCAGATAATTCCCTCAATTCCGAATCATTTGTTGAACCTCCATAGAATCTTCATACCGGATAGGGTAGCTCGAACATTCGCAATTAATATCTCATCTCGTAATTCGCGACAGCAATGTTGATAACCTAGGCACCATTTACTCATCGTGTTGGGCTACGATGAGCCTTGCATTTTCGGATTGGTTGCATTTCATAATAAGTGGAATTTTTATATGTTAGTTTTAATATTTTAATAAATTATTTGACATCTTAGTTATGTTAATAAAGCTTTGCGTTGATGTTTTAAGTGTGTTAATAAATTAATTTTAATTACGTAATATCTAAATGGAATAAATAGAAATTTTGTAGTAAAGTTCTAATATTAGAAAATTAAATAAAAAGGCTTTACAAAAAGTGAAGGGGTCTAGGTGTAATTGAAAACTTAAGATAGTTAATGAAAATTACCCAATTTTGAAGGGCTTAAATGGAAATCTCATTTTATAAATACTCCACCTCTTCCATCCATAATACATAATCCATAAGCTTCCAGATTCCTGAGCCGCGGAGAAAGAAAGAAAAAGAAAGAAAATACTTCCTCCGTTCCAAAATATTTTCCAAAAATTCTAGAAAATTAGTCGTAAGTCCGATTTACGATCCGTCTGCGGTGGAGCGATCGGAAAGCGAGGGAGAGCATTTAGAGCCGATCAGATCGTCTTTTTATTTCGACAAATTTTTGAGTAAGTTATTATGATTCCTTTCAATTAATTGCTCATATTAAAATAAATGTTGATATTACGTGTTCTAAATGATAGTTGGTATTACGGAATCAAAGTATTTGACTTTTGATAAATTTTGGAATTTATTTGGGTTGTAGGAATAAAATAAAAGAAAGAAATGAATTGTTGAATGAGTATATTAAGGTTTTGGGAAATATGAAAGATAAATACATTTTGATGATTATTACATGGTCATTTGGATTTTGAAAGGTTGGAATAGGGTTTCGGAAAGGAGTATATTAAAGGGTGATAAATGGGTGGGATTAATTGGAAGTAGGTGTTAGTGTTGGGGTTCATTATATGAAGTTAATTAAGTTGCAAAGTTGTGGTTATATGAGTTATATGATGTTGTTGCTACCATATAAATGATTATTGATAAATTGGACAAATGGACTGGCTTTTAAAATGATTTGAAAGGAAGTAGGAAAAAGGGGATAAAATGGCTATATGACATGGAGGAAAATTTGGGGTATTGAATTGGAAACTTATAATAAAGTGGGTTAAGGTTGTAGGGATAGTGTTGTGATAATTGGGACGAAAATGATATGGTTGTTAAATATAAATATGTTACATGGCAGAGGGAGTATAATTATAGTCTAAATATATATATCTAGTAAAGTTGGTTTGGTTGAAATGGAAAGAGAATTGAGTTGGGATGAAATAGAATGTTGGAAATTTTAGAGCCATTTTAGGTAAGTTATTATGATTTTCCCTTCTATGTTGGACATCTTACTTTGATTGTTGTTAAAAGGTGTTAGAAAGCATCTTGAATATGACTGGTCTTGTTTTATTGCTTGGAAATTGAGTTGAATTTGCTTATAGTGATGCGATTGAGTATGAATTTCATGCCAATTGGAACCTAAGCAATTTAATTGGGATTTGACCCTTCTTTAACTATAATCCTAGAGCAGCATTAATACTTTACAACGGTGTTTTAAATAGATCAAAATGATAATGAGAAGGTCCTTAAATCTTGTCTCGAAAAGGGTTGAGACCCATGGTAAATTGGTAGCCAAAGTTATGAAAACTTGTTATTGGATTATGGAACTTGTGTATAAGTTGTGCAATGTGATATTATGAACGCGTAAGGTTAACCGTTTGTCAATGTACCTCTACGTGCTTATCTATGAATGTTTATATATTGAATTGGGGCGTGAAATAACTGATGCACGTCATCATTGTATTGTTTATGAGCATACATGCCATACGTGAATTATATTGACTCATTAGTGTTTATATATATGTTACACTAATTGAGATGTTCAACATGAGTAATTGTACCATGTTTTATATTGTTCAACATGAGTAATTGTACCATGTTTTATACTGTTCAACATGAGTAATTGTACCATGTTAAATATATTGATATCCTATTGGGTGGATTTGACTTCAAGTAACTGTTATGTGCTTGAATGTGATTATGATTATGTTTAATATCAGCTGATATTTCGGGGGTAATAATGGAATACGACCACTTATGAGAAGTTGTAACATAAGGTGCTCGGGTTTCATTATACGTGTCAGTTCCACCCCAGCTGTGGCCACGAGTTTGGGGCTCGATTACTATGGATATGCCTAAGCGGTTCATAGGATGCGATACCTTACATGGTTCCACTGAAAAATGGGTCTTGTAAGGCGTGAATAGGCCTAAGCCGTTCACGTATATAGAGGATGGGTTTCCACTGAGGATGTATGCCCATTACCCGTGAGTACGACTTATTGTTCGAGACGGGAAAAGGTAAGGTCGAGTAACGTAATGTGTTTCTGAGTATTCCAAATATGATGTTGAACAACTTGTTTACGTGTTGCATCTTATTTGGCATCTTGATGCATGCATAATAGCTTGCGAGATTCTTTCTCACCCACTTCTCCCTTTAATTTTTTAGTTCAGTGAGACGGGTAGACTAGGCCGGTGAGGCGGAAGGAGTTGGACCGTCCTGCAGGTTGTCGGGGGTGCGTTTAGTATTTGGGAGTTGGGAATAAGTGTGGTTATTATTACATTGAGAAAAATAAATATGTATAACGTTTTATAAATATTTCCATGTAATGTTGTAAATTAAAACAGGTTATAGTTTGGTTTTCAAAAGTTTATGTAACTCTTAAATTATTTAAAGGAAAAGTTTTTAAATTTTAGGATAGGGCTTGGGGACCCTCCAGCTGGGACACGAGTTTATAGGTCTCGGGGTTGGGGAGGTCCTCACAATCTCAGTCAGCCCGTCCTCAGCTATCCTATCCCTCCACCGCACTGGCCCTCCTTTGAAGGAAAGCCCGGTGATAGCAGTAAAATCGGTGGGCGTCACCGTCACCTCGCCCCAGCTCAGATGGAAGGTGTGGGTAGTTTCCCACCAATACTTAGATAGGCCCAGGAAGATACTCTTGTTCTTCCTCGTGTCAGAGATCCCGGCCAAGTTCTCCACGAACACGCCCAGGCCAGAAGCATAGACCAGCCTCCTAGGGCTCGGCCCGCCATCCACAGAGATATTCGGCATCTGCTGCCACAGCTCGGCCTACGGCCTCGAGCGATCCCCGAGTCTTCATCTTTTTGGCTTTCCCAGCCAAAAGCCCCTCATCCTGCAGGTAAACACAGCAAAGGTACGTCAGCCACAGTACTTAATACCAAAGCATAAAATAAAAAAAAAAGTCCATCACGAAACACGGCACACATTGCACAAAATTTTTCACATGTAACCCGTCACAAAACACGGCACACATTACTTTCACATGCAACCCGTCACAAAACACGGCATGCATTACACATAATTTTCCCCATCTAGTCTGTCACAAAACACCGCACACACTATACAAATTTTCTCAACAAAGGGATTAAGCCATTTACACGACACATTTTCAAAAGACCCGTCACAAAACACGGCACATATTGCACATATTTTCCCCACGAAGTCCGTCACCAAAAACACGGCACACACTGCATGACACATTTTCAAAAAAAAGTCCGTCCCTACACGGCACATACTTTCAGACAAAACACGGCACATGTCACATTTTTCACAAAATTTGTCCCTACACGGCACATACTTTCAGACAAAACCCGTCACAAAACACGGCACATGTCGCATTTTTCACAAAATTTGCCCCTACATGGCAATTTTTCTCACAATGTACATACAGAAATAGCATAAGGTACAAAACACCAAAGCATGCATTTCATAGAGAGGCACTTTATTTTTTACAAATAAAAGCTAATCTACACATTTTTGCACAAAAATCACATACCCTGTAATGTTTACATGCTCAGCTTCAACGATTCATCACGAATTTCACAATAGGCATGGCAAACAACAAAAGTCACAAAAATGCGAAAAACTAAAATCTAGTTCTAGCATTGAAAGCAAGGAATCAAGACGAAATTGATTTCTTACCTCCCAGCGTTCTGACTCGCCGGTTATGCACCTCGGATTCGGAGTACAACACATCCGGATTCTTCGAAGAAGGCACTGAAAGGAGATCAATTTCTTTGAAGCTCCGTCCTTTGCTCGATCACATCTCGACTCCGTTGGCAGCGTCCCCTCCTTGATCCTTCCGCCATCGCAAGCAATTCAAGCTAAGAAATGGAAGATTTTGGACAACAATGGGGTTTTTCTCCTTCTCTCTCTCTCTGGTTCACGCACGGGAAGAAGAAGAAATGGGAAAAGCCTCGGCATTTAAACCCAGTCAAAATGCAGGAGCTGTAAAATTCAACATTGGTCCGTACGGACCTCTTTACATCCCGGAGGATGGTCGTACGGACCTCTTTGCAACGAAGGGCCAAATTGCTTTTACGCCCTTATAATCTTTGTCCCTGGCGTCCAAAGGCCTATTTCAGATTCAATGCGGGTGGTCCTTAACCCATCAACGCAAGCACCGGCCGTCGGTGTAAGTGGGATTTCGCCTGAAAATGGCAACGCGGCCGGCCGTCATCGTAAGCCGGACCTCGCCCACTTAGCGGCAACCCGGCCCGGACCATCAAAGTAAGTCAGAGCTCCTTCCCCCTAGTCAAGAATTCTTGCAAACCACTTACGAGACCACATATCCCGGACCGGCCGTCATCGTAAGCTCGGACCTCGCCCGCTCAGCGGCAACTCAGCACCGGCCGTCAAAGTAAGCCCGAAGTCACCTTCTCGGCGAAAAAGCCTGAGGCCACGATAATCCCAACGGACGAGACACCGGCAATCGAGTAAGTCCCGACCTTCTCCCCCGGCGGACAAAGCACGAGGCATCTACACCTCTCGCAATCAAGCACAAGGCGGCCACGCCTCCACACCACGAAGAAGATGATTCAAGTCCTCACGCATGGCACAATCTCGGCCGAGAAGACGATTGAAGTCCTCACGCATGGCACAATCTCGGCGGAAGACGATTCAAGTCTCACGCATGGCACAATCTCGGCTGAAGACGATTGAAGTCCTCACGCATGCATCTCGACGGAAGACGATTCAAGTCCTCACGCATGATCTCGGAAGACGATTTAAGTCCTCACGCACGACACAATCTCGGCCCAGAAGATGATTTAAGTCCTCTCGAGTCGGCCACGACCACGGTCGGAAGACACGAATCGAGTCCTCGTACATGACATATCTCCCGGCCGGAAGGCTTTAAACCGCTCGGTCAGGAAGATCGTATAAACCTCCCAAATCACTATCCGCGGCCGGAAGGCTTTAAACTACTTGGTCCGGAAGACCATATAAACCTCCCAAATCATTATCCCCAGCCCGAAAGGCCTTAAACCACCCGATTCGGAAAATCGTAAAATTTCCATCTTAGGACGCCACCATGTCCTCACAATCGACCTCGACGATCACCACATCTTAGGATGCCACCACGTCCTCACAGTCGACCTCGGCGGTCACACGACACTTCGGGGCGCCACCGCGCCCGCATACGCTCACAATTTCACGAACTACGAACTACGGCCCGGGCTTGATTCCCGCTAGGGATACGTAGGAATCCTGTCGCGGGGTCCGGCCATCGACCTATACGGTTACCCGGGACGCCTCCGCGTCACTTACAATCGACCTCGGCGGTCATCGCATCCTTAGGGCATCACCGCCTCACATCATATTGGGACGGGACACGTCCTCCTACACCACAAAACATCGTCTCGTAATATTACCCATCTTCTAGTAAGATTGCACACCCAGGACGCCACCACGTCCTTACCACTGACCTATGCGGTCACCCCAGGACGCCACCACGTCCTTACCGTGACTGCGGTCACCGGTCGCTCACGGGATGCCACCACATCCACACACGAGTTCGGTCGAGAGGACATCTCGCGTCCTCGTACACAACAACACTCGCCCCACACATGAACTACGATCGAGCTTGATTCCCGCCGAGGGATACACTTAGGAATCCTATCACGGGGTCCGGCTGATTGACCTAAACGGTCACACAACAGGACACCGCCACGTCCTCCACGGCGACATACATGGGACCCTTATCTTATCGGCGACCCCACTTCCTTCGTAAGTGACGTCGTCGAGGGCTTCTGTAAGTACCCCAATATGGATCACCCTCTTAGAGGCATACGGGAAACACCGCGAGACTCACAAAGCCGCGGTCTCGAAGACCTTTGACACTCAAAACCCTCAAAAACCCCCAACTGACAGGCCAAGGGAGGAACCTTTACGGGATAAAAAGGGATAAAAGGACCTTTTTGGGAATTATTGAGAATTGAAAAGCATAAGTGGTCGATACGGACCTCTTTGCTTTGCAATGATAGTGAATCCCCTTAAAGTCAATATATTCCCTCAAATCGGGAGAACATCGTGCGGAATGCATGGTTGGTCCGTACGGACCTCTTTGCATCTTTGAGATGGTCCGTGCGGACCTTATTGCAACCGAGACATAATGATGTCAAAATCTTCCTAATTATCACGAGATTCCCTCGAATCTAGGAATACCAAAAATTTGGATTACTGCAGGAGTCCGTACGGACCTCTTTGCAGTTTTCCTACACTATAAATAGAGGACTCCCCCTCCCTCATTTTGACACATTTTCCTCTTCTCTCCTCTCCCCCCAGCCTTCAGGCTCCCCTCTAAGACCCTTCGGAGGCACTCCAGAGCCCCTTTCGGATCCTTAGAGGCCTTAGAGCCCCTCGCGGTGCTCAGAAGCCTCCCCGGCGCTTCCGCGACGCTCCACGCGCTGCCCAAGGGACTCTCGAGGTACTACGAGGCCCTCGTGGTACTACGAGGCCTTGCACAGTCTTTCCCAGAGCATCCGGCTCTTTCAAGAGTCAAGCGGCAGCAGGCAGCTTGACGCACGCAGAAACTCACGCACAGTGATCCCTGCGATCCCAGCGCCTTGCCGCGAAACTACGCCCGAGTGATCCTACATGATCCCAGCGCCTGTGAACCTCTGCCCAGAACGTAACCTACAATCCCAGACGCACTTGCCAGAAACTCTGTCCCATGAGACAATGGCTCCTCAGAAGCAATTAGGTCCGTGCCAGGAACACTGTAAGATCCTCAGAAACACTATTCCCCTACGAGAAGATGAGCCACGAACCAATATTGGTAAGGCTTCCTTCCTATACTATTTCAATACATTTCAATAAAGCGGTGTACAATGTAGACATCTAATACTGACATGCATTTTTAAAAGCACATACACACGCCTTACACAGGTTAAAGAATATTAGGGGTATCCGAAAGACTCATTTTACGAGGCGACTCGGGTGAGCTCTAAGATTCTAATATTCTCTTCCAGGAGTCATCGACCTCAAACTCAAAAATCTCATCACACAAAAAAAATAGTTTATTTTAAGCGATGCCCTTTTTCAATGTTTTGGGCTTAATAAAAACGGCGTGGCGACTCTACAAGCAAAAACACAGCGAGACACCTCCTCCAACATCGCAAAACGGAATAAGCCGGATCTTAGGGCGAACAGCGCCTATCGGATCCGGGCCATTTCCAAAGTTGCGGCAAAACGCGAGATGCGCGGGGCCCCCGCACGCGAGTCGGATCCCGGGTAATTTTAGGAACGAAGCACTATTTGATAGGATAGATGAACACATTGAGAAAATATCAAAGGCTTTGAGGAATCAGAGTCGGATTCAATTAGATGAAGCTGAACATGTTGAGTCAATCACCAGCGCTTCGAGATGAGAGTTCCATAAGCTATGAGGTACATCCTTCTCCCTTGCCTTGTTGATCGATCTATATTCACTGCTATTAGATGTAACATTGAAGAGGAAACTCGGGGAGGACGCAAAGAGAAATTTTGTTTGTGAAATCTCAATGTTGACTCTAAGGAGGAATCACCTTGTGACGGTACAAGTTTGTGCATATAAAAATTTGGAGAATGTATAGAATGTGGAGTAAACATGGCATGAGCAAGTCATTAATGAGTTTTTGTTTGCTATAGAGGGTGGTGAGAAGATGGAAAGTGAGGATGTTCAAAATGAGGATAATGACTTTCAACCTATTAGCAATTTTGTTGAGGACTTGGAAATTTTATTATACCCCCTCGCTTCTTGTGAGAATGAAGAAAGTGGTAAGACGCATACAAGTGGAAAAGCCTAAAAAGCGCAAAGGTGAAAAAAAACCCTTAGGTGCTAAATGATTTGATGATATAAAATTATATTTAGGGCTTGATCTTAATGTAAGGACAGAAACAACAAAATGGGCTAAAGGACGAAAACTAAAGGCCAAGCGTGGGCAATAGTACGGCTAACAACCTTAACCAAATATGCTTGTTTGGAGGCAACCCAAGAAAGGTATGTTTCAATTGCTCTCATTTAATTTTGTTGTTTTATGTCATCATTTGAACCCCAAGGCATGCTTCTATTCCTTATAATATGAGGACATATTATGTTTTGAGTTTGGGGTAGGCATCTCTTTGAGTTTGTGGATTTATAGGAGAGTGTAAATAGTGTCACCCTCCAAAAAATTAAGAAAATTAATTTTTTGTTATTTTCATATTTTGTAATGTTGGCTAAAGTCTATTGATTTGAGGGGTGCTTTAGAATTTTTGTTGAATCTTGAGTGTTATTACCAATATGAGGATGTGATTAAATTGAAACATGTGAAGTGTGATTGATCCACCTTTTACGCCCATACTATTTTTTGATCATTGTTACCAACTTATCAGACATTTATAGGATCACTTTGTCATTATTGAGATCCCTATAACATGTTTGCATTACTGTCAATAACACATCGAATAGGCTATTTGGTAAGTGATATATAACTATTTTCTTTGAACCCAATTTATGAGCCTTTACCTTTCTAGTTACTTAAAAAAATTCGCTAGAACCCCTTTTGAACTTTATCAAGAATAGATATCTTAGATCGCCATTCGCCTTCACTTTGTACCCACATTATCTTACCCTTACACGTATACTATTTGGGGTAAAAAATCACCTTCAACATGTTGCAACTTTGGCGCCACATCTGCCTTGACATCTTTGAATTACCAACTTGGTAATACAAAGCGAGATACAAAGCATGGCACAACGCGCAACCGTTATCCTATGTTTCAGGGTCGTTATTGTAGACCCGAGTCAAAGATATTCAATGTTCCTTAAAAGACTTTACCAAACGAGATCATCTTCAACCTCTCTCACGAATTTCAGGAGAAAAAAGTGGAGAACGTTGGGCTACGTTACATCCGTTATTTCCATGATTGTTTAAATAGGAGTAGATACACACATGTATGCTCTCTCGTATATGTATGTGTGAATGTGTGCCCAAATTTGTGTGTTGGATTCACGCGAGTTTGAAGACATCCGGTTTAATTTGAAAAACGGAGTCGCCACGCCATTTTGAGTTTCCTCAAAACTTTGAAAAAAGGATTTATGGGTTCGGAGGTTAAGTTACCCCTTGGGAAGAACGGATCGTCGTTCACCCAGGTGCCTTGCCGTAGCAAGTCTCCTAGATTCCGTTTATTTTGCTTGCTTGCGTGCTTTCTTGTGTGCATGTGTTTGAATGAAAGGGGAGGAATGTCCCAAGTTATCTTCCGGACGTACAAACCATTTATTGGTTGTCGCTCTGGATTTCTTGGATTTTATGTATTCGGGATTTTGATCGCGTCCTCATCTTGGACTTGTGATCATCGCATTTTTAACCTCGGGACTTGCGTGATCGAGAGAAATGACTCCCTTTTATAGTCCAAAATGAGGTTCTTTAGGAAGGAATGTCCTTAGCCCATCAATCCTACACCTTAAGACGATCGAGCTTATATGAATGCTTCATGCTCGTCTTAAGTGATAATCAGAGATATAGGGTTCAAGGTTATCCCTTTCTAAAGAGATTGTGGAACCTTTAATGGAAGAAACGATGTAAAGATAGGATGCTTTACACCGGTCCGTTCCAAGGTTGTTAATGGGGACATGGGGGAATGCATGTAAAAATGACATTTTTAGTGAAAAGATGACATTTTGGGTTGCAAAGGATGCATTTGATTTGCAAAGGATGCATTTTGATGTAAAGGCATGATTTTTATGCAAAGGATGCATTTTTATGATAAAGGAATGACCTTTAATGCAAGGATGTATTTTATGATAAAGGAATGACCTTTAATGCAAAGGATGCATGAAAATGGATTGTAGGTACAAAGGGTGCACCTTTTTTATAAAGACATGATTTTTATATGCAAATGATGCATAAAGATGACATTTTATGTAAAAAGGGGATTTTTAAGTGCAAAGGATGCACCTTTGAGTATAAAGATTACATTTTTAATGAAAAATGATGCCTAATTCATGCAAAGGATGCAAAGGGGAAAAGGGGGAATGATAAAGATATGATCTTTAATACTAACTACCAAGTCCCAAGCAAAGATAATAACAATATATGAATGCAAGGAGTAATTTAATTCACATAGAGCAATTAGAGTGCAGGGTTAGGGAGTGAGAGGTTACCAATGGTGGCCTCTTATTTTTTTGGGTTGAACAAGGTGGAAGGACCAACTTTGGGATCTTGAGGAGGAGGAGAAGGCTTCTTGGCTTGCTTCTTCAACCCTTGGGATTCCCAGCGGTATTGAGGAGTATTCTTGAGTACTGAATATGGAGTGTAGTGTATGTTTTCGTCTTTAAAATGGGTAGAGGAGGGCTCTATTTATAGGCGATGCGGAAATCGCAATGAAGCCGTGCGGCCAGAGACCCTTGGCTAATGCAGCCGTGCGGCATTATCCCTTGTGACTTAGCATGTTTCTAGAATCATGCAAGGTGGCCATTCTAGAACTTTTCCCATATTAAGAAAAATGTGTTTCTTAATTGGGAAGCATTCCCTTCAGCCTTTACATGATTTGGAACAGTTCCGGAATTGTTCCGGAACTCCAGGAAAGTCCGGGGAGTTACCGGGAAATTTACCGGAATTGCCGGGGAAATTAACCGGAAGGCATGAGCCAGATTTGGGTACTTACAGAAGCCCCTCGGCAACGTCACTTGCAGAGCGAGTGGGGTTGTCGATAGAAAAGGATCCAATGCGGCGAGTGCGAGACGGATTAGGTGACGAGGTGGTCGAGTGGGTGAACCTGCGGAAGGCTACCTACGTATCCCGAGTGGGAATCAAGCCAGGCCGTAGTTCTAAAGAGATCCGCTGAGGAATAGAGAAGAGAAAACTGGTCTCTTGATGGGGAAATGGCAGAGAAAATGACCTAGGAGGTCAAGCAATTGATCCTACTAGGGATATGCTAGAAGTGACCACAGTGCTCGGATGTAAAGACCTTTATGAGGGGGCTATTTCATCAGCGAGGAGCGACGAAGGAATAGGGTGACCAAAGTGGTCGGATGGCTGGACCTTTTATAAAAAGGCTACCTACGTATCCGGAGGAAGCAAGCCTTGATCGTAGTTCAAGCATCACTAGATAGGTTAGGAACGATGTCTAGGATCCTTGAAGGTTTTGACAATTAATGGAGGTTGTCACGATTGACAATTAATGATTGACAATTAATGGAGGTTGTCACACGAGGAAACTAGAGGCTTACGTCACTATCGAGGAGATAGAGGTAGCTAAAGTTTGGAAAACTTGAGCATACTTCACTATGCGGGATAGAGGTAGCTAAAGTTTGGAGAACTTAGCATACTTCACTATTCGGGATAGAGGTGGCTTAAGTTTGGAGAACTTGAGCATACTTCACTATACGTGATAGAGGTAGCTTAAGTTTGAAGAACTTAGCATGCTACTATTCGGGATAGAGGCGGCTAAAGTTTGAAGAACTTAGCATACTTCACTATTCGGGATAGGCGGCTAAAGTTTGAATAACTTAGCGTACTTCTCTATTCATGATAGAGGTAGCTTAAGTTAGGAGAACTTGAGCGTACTTCTCTATTCGTGATAGAGGTAGCTTAAGTTTAGAGTTCTGACAATTCGGAGGTTGTCACCTAGCGTTATTCCGTTATAACGGAAGTAACGGAGCGGAGGAAGAAAGCTTATTTGCTTGGAAGATAAAGGATATCTTTTGAAAACGACGTTATCTTGGTTAAAAGACAACGGGAATTACATGCCCACAGTGGAAAGTCCAGGGGCAAAAGGATAATTTACGCTCGGAGCGAAAAGCCGCCGGCATGAGATGGGGGCAAAAAGAAGCCGTACGGCTAGAAGCTTGATTTTCCAGTTATTTAAAAGCAGATTTGAACGGGCATTGGGCATCCATTGCCGCCCTTGAAGCTTCTTAGGAAGAGAGAGAAAGGAGAGAGTTTCTTCAAGAATCCCTCAATTCCCTTGCTTCTATTGATTGAGATGGATCCGAAGGGGAACCCAATACCGAGGCAAGCTAGAAGGAACATCTATGCGGCTGTGAGAAGGAGGAGGAAGGAGCTTGTTCGGACGGAGAGGAAGTATGACTTCCTTACGCCTCCATCGGAGCTGTATCCGGGGAGAAGGGAGTATAAATCAACAAACCCTCGATCGGTTGGGGTAAGCATTCTTAGTTTGCTCAATTCCGTCGATTTTGATTGGATTTTGATTGATTTAGGGCTTGACCCGAGCTTTAGGAATTTTTCGAATTTTCCTAGGATTTTCGGATGATTTTGAAATCTTGATGATTAACCTATGAGGCTAAAAAGATAAACGAACATGCATGTGCAATTTACTTGATAAAATAATGAGAATGACTCACTTTTTTTTCGAAAATAAAGTAAGAGAAATAATTGTCTAAG
Source organism: Adenophora triphylla var. japonica (assembly GCA_022495995.1). Taxonomy (NCBI): domain Eukaryota; kingdom Viridiplantae; phylum Streptophyta; class Magnoliopsida; order Asterales; family Campanulaceae; genus Adenophora; species Adenophora triphylla. The sequence goes on along the minus strand of JAFEMH010004462.1, from coordinate 12,578 downwards.
ATGTGACGAAGTTCTTGCATGTGCTAAAACTAGGTCAAATCTGAATCATAGATGAGAAAACAGGATTTTGGATGATGAAAAGGATTCATGCATGCCATTTTTTGAGAAAAATAATGCTTATGTGCAAATATATTTTGAAAATTGTGATTTTGTGCTTAGGAAAGCAATGTGCTTGACATGACGTGTTTCAAGTGATGAAAGACGTGTTTTCTATGCATAGGATGCTAGAAAAATTTTTATGAATGCTTTTTTTTTGAAAATATGTGCACTTTTGAATACATGCATGCTTTTGAAACGAGATGAAGGGCCCGACACACTTCTTTGATGTGCTTGTCTCTGAGGAGAACAAGTCTAGAGGGCCTTCGGAGATTGTTGTGAGGCTATGGGAGAGGATGCCCGATTTTGAGAAGAATGGGGCGAACCCTAAGCAGCTGGTGCGGGCTACCGGCTTGGATTTGTTCATTGAGGCCATTGGCAGAGGTATTCACATTACCTCGAAGAGCAAGGGCTTGGTTCAGGCCCTATCGAGTTACGGTGGGACACCACCCACGGCTTTCATCTTAGGCGGGGAGGCGACTGGTGACTCAGGCCGATTTCCTTTGCTATCACGGGCTTACGGTTCATCGGGAGGCTGTGACTTGGAGAGGACCATATCCTTTGTCGAGGAGTTCACGGCTTTAGTTGGATTTGAGTTGATTCCCAAGAGGCTAGGAATGGAGACGAGGAACGTCGAGGTGGCAGTCCAGAACTGCATACGGGACTTTGCCGCTAGTGAGGTGACTGCCCACCAGCTTGTGAGGGCATTTGTGTGGTTGATGCTGTCGGTCACTATTTTTGAAAAGTGCAGGACTACGGCCATGACTTGCCTCCTCGATTCTACGGAGGATGTTGGTGGGATTGGGACGGTCTCGTGGGCGAGCCGGATTGGCGGAGCTCTACTTCTCTCTGGATATGTACAGTAGTAACAAATTTGCCTCCATGGATTGCTTCTCTTTCGCCCTTGAGGTAGTCTCGCTTTCTTTTCTCTTTTACTTTACGCCTTTGAGACTTTTTATGAAAGAGAAATGACTCTTCGATGTTTTGAACATGCGGAGTGCGGTTTTGTGAGGTGATCGGGTTCTTTAGTGGAGACCAACGGAGCGATGTCACCATCTTTCCCGCTATGATCCGGCGAAAGGGGGAGATGCGAGAGATAAGTTCACCGGGAAGACCCGGATCACCTTTGACTACAAGATGGTGAGGCAGGTCATCAACGAGGGGATGGGCATGACGGGTGGACTTCTACCGTGGGGCGAGGTATCCCGGAAGATTTTGCTAGGAGAGGTCCGTGGAGCGACCGGGCGAGAGGAAGATGGTTGTTGGCCCCCAGGCGACATGCGATGTCATCTATCTGGGGGACCGATTTTCCAGGCAATATGGCCATGTCCCTCCATTGGACGCCATTACTCCTCAGGATCCTCCGGCACGGATGCTGCAGCCCAGGGATTGGCCGGCGGATGAGATAGAGAGATATCGAGGCGGCGTAGCCGCCGAGGAAGTATTTTGACATGGATACCCCATATCTTTGTGTTTGTGGAGCGACGGCCCGAGGACGCCACGAAGCTAGTAAGGCGGCGATTTACTCGGGGATATGGGGAGGGCGAGCCTTACGATCCCGCCGATCCCTCCTGCTCACCTTTCATATGTGGTCCACGGAGTACCAGGAGGTTGAGGATACTGTCCCGATGCTAGGGAGCCGGTATATCTCGCCGCGACGGCACTTTATAAGTACACTTTAGGGTCTTTTCCCTTTTGAGATTTCTTTGCTTTTTGCAATTACGAGATTTTATGAGATTTTCTTCTCTTTTCCTCGGGTTTCGGCTCGCACTTACAGACAGTTGGCCGGGACGAGAATAGGGGTGGAAAGACATGCCGGTCCCTTACGAGAAGGCGCTGCACTTGAGGCGGCGGCGACGGGAGCCCGGGCGCGAGAAGGCATGTCGGGGCACGGCGTCTACCTCATCGGCCTTGGAGTACTCTTCCCGGTGCCATGCCTTGGGGGCGGGGACCCAATGCGACATCCTGGAAGCGGTGGTGAGTACGAGCATGACAATGTCCATCTTTCGAGATGTGAGCGATGCGAGAGGATTTGATGAGGGAGGCTAGCGTTTACGGTGGCGGCGATGAAGAAGAAGAATCGGAGGCCTAGGAGGTCTCTAGAGTTGGCTTAGGAAGGAAACAAACAATGAACAAATTTTTATGCACATTTTATTTGTTTTTGCTTTATTTGGGCGCCGATGGGGCGAAAACAATGTAATCTTGTTTTTATTTGCTTTTCCTATTTATGCTTTATTAATTTGCATATTACTTGAGTCTCGGGCGATTTTTTGCTTGGAATTGGGGTGAAATTTGGCGGGCCAAAATGATATATAATGATGTATAAATGCTTGGACGGTCTTTGAACATGTTTTTGTACGGGTTTGGTTGAAAAAGTGGGGTGAAAACTCCCTTTGGGCGATAACTTGGTTGCTTTGAATTTATCACTTACATCGAGGTAAATGAAGCCGTGCGGCATGGTCTCTGAGCAAATGAGGCTGTGCGGCTTACGGTTAAATGCAGGTGGTTATTTTGAGAATAAAACCAAGGCTTGGCCATTTCATTTCATTTTTAACTTAGACTTGTCCCAACTGTTCCCAGAGCACATATTGTGAAAGTTTCGTGTAGCTAGGAAACTTAATCACACAACAGGCAAAGGATGTGAGTACAGATGTGTCTCACAACTGTCCACACATCCACAGATAATGCAGCGGAATAAAGTAATTAAAAGCAAATTAAATGCAATAACTCAAGAGTTATTTACGCTTACTGATCAATGTGATCAGCAAACTAGGCTTACACCCAAAAACTTTTCACTATAAAAACTTTCGTTTCTTACAAAAACAAATAAGTGAAAAACTAAAATATGAAAATACTAAACGAGTTCTAATCACCTTCTACGACAAGAACAACTCTCCTTTCCCAAGTAGGATCAATTCTAGTCAGAAGTAAAACAAGAGAACTCTATGAAAACCTAGATGTGAGTTACGGATGTAAGGCACAACCTTCACTCACAACCTAAAACAATAATGTCGAATACAATGAAGAATGAGTAATTTTCTCTCTAAAATTCCGTAACTTCTCTTGTGCTGAATGCCTTGTATTTATAGTGCACCATTGAGAAGATCTTCATGCAATCGACCTCTTCCTTTGTGAGATTCCTTTTCCTATATGAAAACATAAAACACACTCACAAGGAAATCAAATATTAGTAGGTTAGTCCTAATATAAAACTATGTACATAAATAAAAGATATTTACTATATTTACAATTCCTAGTCAAAGTAGGATACTTATAAATCTCCATGAAAGTTCCAAAATCTACTTACCATAATAGAGATCTTTTTAAATAAGGAAACATAAATATGTTCCCATAAAACACACGGTTTCAATCTCCCCCTATTTTGGACTTTCTGGTCAAAACCAAAGATTTATAACAATCACATTTTTATGACCACAGAATATAGAAAAATATAAAGTAAACATAACTCCCCCTGAATGGATGTGTGTCCAGATGTGTATACACATCCACACATAAAAACTGCAAGAACAATGTTAAAAACAGAAACAGAATACCAGCAGTGTATTTGAGAAAAAAACCATCCAGCAATGTCCTAATTAAAAGTTATTACAAACCATTGTTTTAGAAACTAAAAAACTAGAACAGAAATTAAAATTGTTTTTGCAACCATCAAAACATAATCAAAACAACCAAAAAATTTCTCCCCCTAAATTAAAGTTCAAAATGTCTCCATTTAAAACCAGCTACGGTTGAGCGGCGGCGGCAACGCAACGACATCCACTTTCCATTTCCAGAACTTGATTCTCCCCCTTTTTTGACTAGAAAGTTTAGCATGCCATCGAATGAGATTATCTCTAAGAGATTTCAGATTATTGGCATGATTAATGGAGGCTTGAGCTTGAGATTCAGCTTCAATAATAGCAGCATCTAAATCCTTCATTTGAGCCACAAAGTTATCTTCAGATGTGGCCTCAGATGTGTCCACATCTGGCATACCAAGCTCAGGAACAGTAGCCAAAGGAAGGTCCACATGTCTTTGCTTAGGGTCAAGCAGGGTTTTGGATTCCTTAAACAGAGCAAAATTTTCAACTATTTCTTCTCCTTTCTCAGGTTTCACTCCATTGGCAATAAAAATTTGAGAGATCAAGGAAGGATAAGGTAAAGACCATTTCTTGGATGAAGACTCTCCATAATCACAAATCTTCCTAAAGATAAAGTCACCAAAATTAATGTGCCTCTTAATCCCCAATCTATAAAGAAGCAAGGCTTGCACCCTAGTAACTGAGGTTTTGTTATTGGAGGGGCAAAGATTGGCAACAAGAATATAATGGAGAAAGCAGTAAAGGGAGGATAAAGATCCACTACCCAAATCCTTTGGCTTTACAGGCCAAGAAGTCACCTTTCCATGGGTGATAGCAGTTACAAGCTCATCATCATCAATAGAAATTAACTCATCCATATAATCATTCAAACCAAGTAGATCATTTATGACAGATGGTGAAAAGGGAACAAATACTCCTCTAACATAGACAGAGGGAGGAGAGGAGTAACTCTTATCTAATTCCTTAGGCAAATTGGCATAGAATTCATACACCATCTTAGGGTAGAAAGGTAAGGGATGATCCACAGTTAAAAACAGACCTCTTTCCTCAAAAAATTTATCCATACCAAGCTTAACAAAGGTTTCCCTATCCCTTTTCATTTCAACAATAAAAGCTTTAGAAGAAATAAGGCCAAACCTATCAGATGCCTTTTTAGACAAGAATTTCTTGGAAAAGGGTTTTGGTGTAGGAGTAATGGTAAGAGTAGAAGACATACCCTTTTCAGCTTTCTTCCTTGTAGATGTGCGTGCGGATGTGTGCACATCCTCGGACACATCTTTTGAAGGGAATGGAACTTGAATGGATTCAATCTCGGTGTCATCGGCGACGAGAGGAATCTATCTCTTGGTCCTCTTTCTCTTGATCGAAGCTCTTCTCTCCCTAGCTTGTAATTCTCATCGAAGCTGATGTCATCACTATCATAGCTTGAATCGGTTTCATCATCAATGGGTTCCTAAATCGGTAGCGACCACCTTTTTCTTACCCTTTAAATCCATTAAAACTTTTGCTAATGGTTCTTCATCACTAAAGGTAATAAGGTCCTCAACGGGACTTGAAACCATAGGAGCGAGAGGGATCAGCAACGGGGACGAAATATTATCCACGGGGGTGAAACATCGATGGGGATACTAGGATCGGGAGACACTATGGGAGAAGATGGCGCAATAGGATCAACTTGAGAAGCGAGTCGGCGTGGGGAGCATTCTCAACGGGAGTAATGGGTTCAACATGGGGAACATTATCGAAGGGAATTGCGGGGCGGGATCAACAACACAGGGAGGAGGAATTGAAGATTTAGCCTTAGACCTAACAAGAGGAGCAATTACCTCTTCTTCTTCTTCATCTTCTTCAAGAGCAATGGCTGTAGAGGGTTTCCCGCCAGGTTTCTTTAGATTCTTGGCCTTGTCAGATTCTGACAACTTACGAACCCTACCAGAACGACGAAGATTACGTAGGGGCACAGGTGTTGCAACAGGCTTTGGGGATTTTGCTTGGGAAAGCTTCCTCTTCTTGGTTGATGAAGGTTCCACAGAGACGGAGACAGGGGCTACATCCGATGGTGGAATCACCGGAGAGGATGGAGCCTTAGGGTTTTCGGAGGAAGGATCCAATGTGGGGGATTTAGGAGGAGTAGCTTCCATTATAGGATCAGACGAAGGCGATGGAGAAGAGAATTCCGCAAGAAATTTTGAAATCACAGGTTTTAAGACAATGGAACCCTCACCTTTAGCTACAGAAATTGGGGCAATGTTGAGTACATCTTCTTCCTGAATATTTGAATGATCAGCCATTAATCTTGCAAAAGGTTGGTTAGGTTGAACAGTAATGTGGAATTAATTGCACGATTGTGAAGGAGAGATACACCGAGGGAAGAACAAAGGGTTTTTGCAAAGGGTTTATGGGGGATGGGACGGATGTGAGGTATCTTAAATACTCACGGCTCCCCTTTCAAGCGAATTTTGGAAATCCTTTTCCTAAAAGGTCTCACATAACCTATATTCCTTAGGAGTCCTCCAACGGCTAGAACCCTTTGAGGTTACCACACCTGACCACCTTCTAAGAAATAGGGAATTAAAATAGAACAAGATTTTGATAGATTTTTATGGAAACAAAAATATCTCGGCCATATCTTTATTTTAAAAAACAGAATCCCAAATGAATTTTCCAACCTTTTCAAACAAGGATTGATACACACCTTTTTCTCTCATGAAAGATATTGGAGATCAAAAACCTATATAATCAAAGAATGAACTAGGAAAGAAAATTAAATAACTAGCATATTTACAAAGCTCCTATATGTCCTAAAAAGAATGCAATATGCCTAGCATGATGCAAACACGCGAGGTGATGGAAATATTCTCAGCTTATGGATGTGGCATAGGATGTGAGTCACATATGGGGACACATTTAGATCACAAAAAGTCAATGAGCAATAATCCAATCTGCACAGCCTCTAGGATGCATCCACCAATTTTTTGTTGTGGATTTTTACATTGTGAGTAGCTTTCACTTTACTTGATCTCAAAGATAGCCCTTTTTCCCAATGATCTTATCAAGTTTGACTTCAAGTTTTCTTATGAAATCACTTGATCACAATGGTATGGCTTCATACTAAGGGTGAAGCAGTTGTTTCTCACATATATATATTTTTTTTTCTTTTAGCACCTTTGTGAGATACCTAGGAAGGTTATATCAAGTCATCAAAAGGTGACATGAGCGAGGAAGTGCTCACAATTAAGTGATCAAAAATAATGTCAAAGATGAAGACTCACAAGTGACCACCTGTGAGAAATTTCGTGCTAATGCATGATATATTTTTTTTTTTTGAATTTTTTTTTTATAATTTTTTTTCGGTTAATCTAATATACGAGATGTGTTAGAGGATGTGAGACACATTTGGTCTCACAACCTTAGATATCACACAAGCCAAGAGACTTCCTCAAGGAGGAAAATCTCTCCAAATCTAATGCCTTTGTAAATATATCGGCCAATTGATTTTCGGTCCCAACAAATTCCCGGACACACAATTTTTTTGTTCTACAAGATCTCTAATGAAATGATGTCTAATATCAATGTGCTTTGTTCTAGAATGTTGGACGGGATTTTTGATATGTCCAAGGCACTTTTGTTATCACATAAAGTAGTCAAAACTTTGCTATTCAATCCATAATCTTTCAACATTTGATTCATCCAAAGCAGTTGTGTGCAGCAACTCTCAAGGGCAACATACTCAGCCTCAGCAGTGGATAAAGACACACAATTCTGCTTTCTACTATACCAAGACACAAGGTTATTTCCTAGGTAGAAACATCCACCGGTGGTACTCTTTCTATCATCACTATTTCCGGCCAATCGGAATCGGTGTACTGACCAAATTGGTGTTTGTTTCTTTAGAGTAATGCGAGACCTAGGTTCACGAGTCCACTCACATACCTAATGATTCTTTTCAAGGCTTTAAGATGGGACACTTTAGGGTTGGCTTGGTATCTAGCACGAGAGACACACACTATACATAATGTCGGGTCTACTTGCGGTGAGGTAAAGCGAGACTTCCTATCATGCTTCTATAAAGGGTTTGATCAACACTCTCACCATCGGAATCATGACTTAGCTTTTGGGAAGATCCCGTTGGGGTTCTTTGATGTGAAGAGTGTTCAAGCTCAAACTTTTTCACAAGATTCTTGGCATACTTAGGCGTGAAATGAACATGCCATCTTTGAATTGCTTAATACGTAAACCTAAGAAAAGTTCAACTCACCTACCATACTCATCTCAAATGTGGAAGTCATGCTATCCACAAATTCGGCTAGCATTGGATCGAATTTGATCCAAACACAATGTCATCTACATAGATTTGTGCCACAAGAATCTCCTTCTTATTTCTCCTCACAAACAAGGTTTTGTCAACCTCGCCTCTCTTGAATCCTAGTTGAAGCAAATGGTCGGTCAACCTACCATACCAAGCTCTAGGGGCTTGCTTTAGCCCATACGAGCTTTCTTCGGTTTATACGCATGGTTAGGATACTTGGAGTCCACAAAGCCTTTAGGTTGTTCAACATAGGCTTCCTCATTTAATATCCCATTTAGAAAAGCACTCTTAACATCCATTTGATGAAGAGTAATCTTGAGGTAACAAGCAATGGCTAACAAAGCCTAATGGACTCAATTCTTGCAACGAGGGCAAATGTCTCCTCAAAATCAATTCCCTCGATTTGAGTATAACCTTGAAGCAACTAACCTAGCTTTATTTCTAGTTATCACACCTTGCTTTCATCGGTTTTGTTCTTGAAAATCCATTTGGTTCCTATGACATTACCATGTGAGGGTCTAGGAACAAGAGTCCATACCTCATTCTTTTCAAATTGAATTAATTCATCTTGCATAGCCATAATCCGATCGGCATCTTTCAATGCTTGACAACATTCTTAGGTTCAATTTTTGAAACAAAACAACGAAACTTACACGGGAGTATCTTTGAGGAGCAACTCCATAAACCGACCATCTTTCTATAATCAACTTTGTCCTTTTGTCTAGTTCTCACTTGAGCATGCACATCTCCCACAACTTGTGAAGTGGGGTGGTTTTACGGATTTTAGAAGGAATATCCTTTGATCTATCCACACACCCATTCACATTACCTTACGGAGCATCATCTGATCGGAATCGGGAAGCTGTCCTCGGTTACGGGAGTTTGAGTGGATGTGGGAGCGAGATGTGGGTTCGAGATGTGGAGCGAGATGTGTCCGCATCCTTGGTTACATCCTTATCGGAGTTCAACATGTTTATCGGCCTTTGGAAGCTTCTTTTGATTTTTCGGCACTGTTTCTTCATCCTTCCGATCCAAGTAACACGAAACATCATCCTCGGCTTGATCTTGAGGTTAAGATCAAGTGAGTCATCAAATTTAACATTAGCGAGATTCCATAATGGTCTTAGTTTTGAGATTGAAAACTACGTAAGCTCTCTTGTTTGTGGAATAGCCCATGAAAATTGCTTTGTCACTCTTTGAATCAAACTTGGACGGGTATTCTCTATCATTGAGAATATAACAAACACATCGAACACATGAAAATATTTCACAGTTGGCTTCTTTCCAAGGAGGATTTGGTATGGAGTGACGGTGCTACCAATCCTTAGGAACACCCTATTGCCAATGTGGCAAGCGGTGTTTAAAGCTTACGCCCAAAATTTCTTGGACAAGTTCTTAGAACTTAGCATGACCTAGCCATTTCTTGCGAGGTTCTATTCTTTCTTTCGGCAATTCCATTTCTTTGTGGGGTGATTGGTGCGAGAAAACTCATGAGTGATTCCACTTAGAATTGCAAAAATTGGTGAACATTTGATTCTCATATTCGGTGCCATGGTCGGACCTAATTCTCACGAGTCTTAAGGCCATAAAGATTTCTCACCCTTTTGTACCAATTCTTGAATTCTCCAATTGTTTCGACTTTTCTCTTAAGAACATTACCCAGTGTACCTAGAATAATCATCAATACACACAAAGGCATACTTTTTCCTACCAAAGCTTTCTACTTCAATAGGTCCCATTAAATCGGTGTGAATCATCTCCAAACATCTAGTTGTGGAGCATTGTTGGACCTTTTATGTGATGCTTTTGTTTGTTTTCCCTTTTGACATGAACCACGGACATCGGGGTTCTTGAAGTTCGGTTTAGGGAGGTCTTTAATAGCTTCAAACCTTTGAAGTTCTTCCGAGTTCTACGGCTAGCATGCCCTAATTTTTGGTGCCACGAGATTGACATCATTAGCTTTTGAGCTTAGGCAAGAAAGATTGTCACCAAATTGGTAACAATTGTCGGCGAGATCTAGGGCCGGTAAACACGCGAGGTATTATCCTTATCAAACACTTCACACTGAAGTGCTTATCAAACTTCACATAAAGATCATCATCACACGGTTGAGTGATGCTTATTAGGTTGGCTTTCAAGCCTTCCACATGGTACACATTGTGCAATTTTGGGAGACCCTTAACATCAGGGTTCCTTTCCCAACAATCTTTCCTTGAGCACCTCCACCAAAATTTACTTTCCCTCCATTAATCACTTCATAGTCAAGAAGAATTTGCTTGGTTTCCGAGTCATGTGCCTAGAGCACCCACTATCAAAATACCAAGAGCCGGGCTTGGTACTCTTGAGGGAAGAGTAAACAACATTGCGGAGTGGTAATTGGTTTGGCCACCCATTTGTTTAACGAGTTTTCTTTTTGGGTTGCGAGAGGTCTCAGATTGACGGGATGTGTGTTAGGATGTGCATACATCTTCTCACACATACGAGGCTGATTGAAGTGACCAGATTTTTTATCGGCCTTGAGTTTGTAACAGAAGGGCCTAATGTGACCGGGAGGCTAGGCGGTAATGGCAAATGTAATGCCTCTTCCTAGGTCTTTTCTCACTCAAAATGACTTTTTCTTTAAAATCTTGTTTTCACACTTTTTGAGGTAGAAGCCTCACATCCCTCCTTTACAAAATTATTTTCAAAACCCAAACCGGTTTTGTTACGTTGACCTACAGAAAAAGCTTCTTCCATTTTCATTTTACTTTTGTTTAATTTAGTAAAAGTATTTTCGGCTTTTTCACATTCATTCTTGAATTTTTCAAGGTCAACTTCTCTTTTGGTCACAAGGACTTCCAAGTCTTGCAATGGTATCTTTTTGAGCATCATTTTCCTTTGAAAGTACTGACTTTTTCATCTTCACAAGCGGCCAATTTATCGAGAGAGATTTATTTACCTTAACAAGTACCTCAATCTTGTCCAATCTTTTCATCCAATACGTATGTAGCTCCTTGTATGTTGCAAAAAGTTCTTCATAGGGAATGTCTCTTTCTTCATCTTCATCATCTGAATCTCCTTTTACGGAGAAATAGTTCGGCAGCTGATTCGAGATGTGACACCGGATGTGTTCACTGGCGAGACCACATCCAAGGAATTTTCAGGATCATCTTCTTCTATATCTGCAGAAAAAGCATTAAACACAGAATGGCAGTTTAAGACAGACATATTAGCTACTTCTTCTTCTTCATCCTCACTGTCACTAAGGGTAGCAGTTAAGCTCATCCCCTTCTTTTTAAGTGTATTAGCACACTCATTGGCATAATGACCAAAGCCACGACATGCCCTACATTGGACAGATTCAGATGATTTATTTTCAAAGCTTGGTTTCTTGAATCCAGTGTCAGTGCTAGGTTTTGACTTTTCAACAGTACTGGAAGTAGGTCTATTAGGAAATTTGCTTATCCTTCTATTTTTCAGTATAGAACTAAATTTCTTTGAAATAAAAGCTACATCCTCATCTTGAATTAGACTTGTCAATTTCGGAGGATAATTCCACAAGCTCTTTTGGAAGAAGCGGCGGCACTTTGAGGCAAGGCTGTGTGTTTTGTTCTTTTACGAGCCTCAAGGTTAAGCTCAAACACAGTCAAGATTCCTATGATTGTGTCAAGACCTACGGTGTTTGTGTCCTTTGTTTCCTCAATCACAACCACTTTTATGTTAAACCTCTCGGGTAAGGTCCTTAGAATCTTACTTACAAGTCTTGCATTGGAGATAGATTCTCCTAGACTTGTGCATTCATTTGAAATTTCATGAATCTTAGCGGCATATGACACAATGTCCTCGGTTTCTTCCATTCGAAGTAACTCAAACCTATCCATTAAAATTCTAAGCACGGTAGCCTTCACACTTGGTGCTCCCTCACATTGAGTTTGCAAAAAATATCCCAAGCAGTTTTGGCTATGCTTTCATTTGTTATAAGTTTGTACATATTCCCAGAAACATGGCTGAAAATAGCACCCGCAATGACTTTTGAATTGTAATTTGCGGCTTGTATTTCATCAAGGAGTCCATTGCTCTTCGGGTTTTCTTTCGAAAAAAGACTCACCAACACCGGAAAGATGGCTTTTTCTCCACGGTAGGAGGTTGCCATTGCAACAAGAATGCCCACATCCAAGCCCTTTCAATCAATACTTTTGATGTAATTTCCCATCTTAGACTTCTAAAGAGAATAATTGGTGCCCATCGAGAGCGAGGGAGGACCTATTTTGAGTGATTTTGGTGTCATTCCATAATGACTACGCTTTACGGATGAACGCTTCCGGTAATATTTCGAGAGTTGGCTGCTGATACCAATTGAAAGTTTCGTGTAGCTAGGAAACTTAATCCACACAACAGGCAAAGGATGTGAGTACGGATGTGTCTCACAGTGTCACACACATCCCACGAGATAATGCGGTGGGACTAAAGTAATTAAAAGCAAATTAAATGCAATAACTTCAAGAGAGTTATTTAAACTTCTTACGATCAATGTGATCGAAACAAACTAGGCTTGCGCCCAAAAACTTTCACTATAAAAACTTTTGTTTCTT